>JAACJT020004032.1:42406-54335 GCA_009936485.2 Gymnarchus niloticus | reverse complement strand
GGGAGGGAGACAGAAAAAAACAAACCGCACCACAAAAAAAAAAACAAAGTGAGAAAACAGAAAAAAAAAAAAAAAAAAAAAAAAAGAGAAAAGGAAAAAAAAAAAAAAAAAAAAAAAAAAAAAAAAAAAAAAAAACAAAGGCGGCTCCTCATGTGTGGCTCTCAGACAGAAACACTCTGACTGCTCAAGGTGTGCAGTCAGACAGGCAGATAGCACTCCCCTGGTGGAGGCACAATGAAATTCATGACCCAAGTTGGACATCTGACCCACTGGTAACACTCACCAATGTCAACGGAGCGGTCTGAGGACCCCCGATCTGGCGTTGAGGGCCCGCCCTCTGATTTTTGGCTGTCACACCTGCAGAGGAAGTCAGAGCTAAGCTGAAACAGGGTGCAGACCACAAGATAGGTGTATGTTGTGGAGCTTCCTGCTGACTGTATTTAGGTATGTCTTCAAACAGGTGTATGGTGTCTCTCTGTCTTTGTCTGTTTCTCTTTCCCCATGATTGTCTCTGTCTCACTCCCACTCTCACTGGATGCTGGGCACAGCCGGTCTCTCAGGTCGCTCTGGTCGCTTCGGGCCGGAGGAGGCAGGGGGACGTCCCAGAGAATTGGTAGCTTTGGGAGGGAGGGGCTTCTTTGGGGGGACACCAGGAAGGGTCGGCTTTGGGATTTCCACCATCTTGACCTCTTCGCCTAACACGTGTACACAAGAAGGATCATTATTGTGCTTGCTGCAGGTGGTCATACTCAATGTGGAAACCCCCTTGAGTAGCCACACACATCCATGGAGTACCCATGCACAAACACACAGTCAGATCAATTTTCCTACACAGCGTAAACTTCCCCAAAAGAGTGACAAAGTGGACCAAATCAGACTAAAGTACGAATGTACATACCTTTCTCCTCCCCCCTTTGGGGCAGAGACTCGGGACGCTCAGGGGGGATCTTCTTAGGGTCTGGCTTCGTGTCCGACTTGGTTTCCAACTTTCTCTCTGAGGACCAATGCACAGTGGGGTCAAAGGTCAGTCCCAAATTCAAACTGGCATGTACAATGTTGATCATGATGATAGCCCCTGAACTGGTTTTCCTGCTCTCCAACCAGGGCACTATGACTAACAAACACACACTTAGTGCACACAAATGCTCCGCTTAATCTGATTGGATGATGCACTAAAAGACAACGTTACTGCCAATTCCTTCAGGTCCAAGAGCCAGGAGATGGCCTTGTTGCTGTACTGCTAGATGAGGCCGTTAAAATGAAAACGCCTAAAGATAACTTGGATGGGGATCCAAGACAGAGATGGTGAAGGAGGACAGACGAGGCTGCTACCTGTACTCTGTTTTGCAGTGGGGGCCGTTGGAGGCGGGGGTTTCTTAGGCCTCTGTAAAGATAGAGAGTTAACTTTCAAGGAGCCAAGGGGAGGCAAGAGAAGACTGCCATGACGTAGCCTACCTCCTTCTCTACCTCGGGAATGAACAGCTTGACAAAGTTGTCCGGGAACACACCCTGTTTCCCGTTCAGCTCTCCGAGCCACCATCCTGCATCCGCACACTCCTGCATGGTGAGGTAAGAGGTCAGTGAGCTAAGGAGACAGACCACCTTATCACAGCTATTGTACAGCGTACTGAATCGATAACCACATGGTTTAGATTTGCTGAGGTGATGACTATCCTATGGCATACCACATTGTCGACACCCACGTAGCCCAACCTCAACTTTGTGGCAATGGTATCCTGCAGCGTACCAAACTGATGTTGACCACATGGCCCAGACTGACCTCGGTGACGACAGTATCCTATGGCATATTGGATCGCTGGCACCCACATCAACTCACCTTGGTGATGATGGCCACAATCTCCCCCTCCTTGATAGAGAGTTCATCTTCATTTTGTGCTTCATATGGAAACAAGACTTTGCAGTATTCCTTCACTAGGAAAGAAATATGGGTGGTGCTCAATCATGAAGTCAGCCCTAGGGAACACGGTTAGACAAACCACCCATACACATGGGCTGCATCTCAATTCTCTTTTTAGTCTTCTCTATTTGTTTCCTATCCCCCGTACCGGAAATCCTTCCAAATTCCAGATGCTGAAGGGTGTCCCAATATCGTACGAGATGAGTGTAGGAAGCGAAACTTCAGATTCAGATGTCTCCTTCAGCAGGGATTTGTAACGGATATGCAAGTGGATCTTTTGCGGCACCTTCACAGTAGAGAATTACACCAGCACCTAACACTAACGAGGATAATCACACGTGACCCTCGAACCATTTCCACATAACAGACATGCACTTTTCCTTAGGATATCCCAATTCACCCACTTATTTCATCTTTCCTAGTTTACTCCCCTCGCTTCCTCCAACTTTGAACTAGTGGACAAGGAGAGGAAACAAGAGGAGAAGACAAAAAAGAGAATTTAGATGCAGCCACAGACTTCCTTTGTGGACCCTGATATAAGGTCTGCAGTGAGACTGACCTTTGACCTTGGCATCAGGATCTGTCTTTGTGGCTTCCTGAGCACCAGAAGTTGGGGGTGCTTTCTTTACTGCCTGCTGCAGGGAAAGATGTAGAAAAGGTTAGGGTTAGGTACAGAAATACCTAATTGACCCTGACACAGGAAGGCAGGTCACGGACGGTACAAAGAGACCTAATCGACCCCAACACAAAAACAACCCACCAGTCCCATCTTTTTTCACACCCCCACCCCCTCCTCAAACCTGAATACCCTTCTGAGTCCTAGAGTACGGTCAAACAGGAGTTAAACACAAAGACCTCCAAACACCCAGCATGTTCTTCAGACATCTGGGTCCACTGTGCTGTCGGAATTAGAAGTAAAATGAGCATCACAGAGGAACTCAACAGAGAACCAGCACAAAGAGCTACAGGACTCATCTAAAGCAACATTCCAGGAAACCCAGAGAACTACGGCAAGGCCCAGCATAACAGGGGAGCCACGAAAAGAGCCCAGAGGGAAACGAACGATTAAAAAGACAGTTTAGACAGAAATAATCCTTACGCCCATTCCTGCTGCAGCACACAAGCAGACTTGCCATGCAAATGAGGTATTCTTTAAATTTGAATGCAAACTGGAGTGCAAGAGACTCTGACCTGCTCCTACTCATGCCCAGTGAGGATACAACTCTGCTTTTCAGTGCACATTGTCACTCCCTGGCTGGAGAGGAGACCCCCCCCAATGTCCAGGTTTTATATCACTGCACACACTTGTATGTGTGTCTGTTAACCTGAATGGTTAATGTGTCTGCGTGTCTACAGCAGAAATGTGTATGCTGCTTATGAAACACATATAAACACAAATACGACTTCCTGTGTCTTGGAAACCAGAACTGCACACAGCAACAACGGCTCTTAGACTCACCCATAATCCAATGGCAAATTATAAGGAAGGGAGGGACTATCTGTAGGCATGGAACAAAGTGAGGAGAGCTGGACTCTCTGAGGGTTAGGCTAAAGATTAGCAGGCTGCTTGGGGGAGAAAGATCAATGCAATGAGACATGGAAACTAGAGTGAAATGGATGAGGAAAAGGATGAGTCAGAGCGCAGCTTAACAGAATGGCCAAATGACAATGCAGATGTACTATATGTACAGTGGCAGTGTAACCAGGCTACCTATCCCAGGGCTATGCAGATTCTCACCTTCTCAAGCTCACCGTCTGCATCCATGGACCGTGGGCGGAGTTTAATTGGGTGGTCTTTAAAGATGTCACCAAACCCGAATCCCCGCACCTTCTTGGGCTGGATCTCACTGCTGGATGCCACACTGCCCGTGTCCGACCTCATGCTACTGGAATCCCCGCTGTCGCTTTCAGAACCCATGCTATCCTTCACATCTGCAATCAGACATGCTAGCACATAACGTCTGCATGTTCATAGCTACCTCACCATGACAGGGGTCATCTTCTGACTGGCCCACAGCTCTGATACATCCTTAAGGGGTCCTCCCACTCTTAACATACAATTGGTCTTATATGTATATTGAGCAGTGCCAACATTACCAGGAAGCCACCAAAGTAAAAGCCATATAAAGACCTCTAGGGTGGTGAAACTCACTTGTTCTGTTACGGGTCTCGTCCTGGGGGGTTGGGGGGTCCTCGCTGTCATCCAACAGGAGCTTGGTGAAATTGGAGGGAAACATACCGATCTTCCCATTGAGACAGCCCTCCCACCAGCCCTCCTCCACCTGTGTGTGCATACAAACACTTTATGATTCAATTGCACACATTACATGGCCCCAAAACACGCATGACGATGAAAAACAGCCAGAATCACCTCCGCCATGACCTCAATGACATCTCCAATCTTCAGCTCCAGCTCATCCTCATTCTGGGGGGCATAGCTGAAGGCTACTTTACACCTCCTCTTGCGGATAGCATCACCTGACAGTGACAGGGCAATTGGGTGAGTCCATGGACGACAATCTTTGGGTCATTTCACAGATTTTCACCTGGACTGATTGCAACAATGGGAGATGCCATCTGCTGCTTAATGATGCTCTCAACTGTGGCTTTATTATTTTGAAAATAACTTTTTAAACATTCTGCAATTTGTCCATCAGTAATCAAACTGTTCCAACTCTTGAGCAAGGCCCTTAACCCTGAAAATCACTGAAAGGGATGGTGGATACTAGCTGACTCTGTGCTCTGACCAAAAAGCTTGCTCACACCTGTATGTGTGTCGGTCTGTGAAAACCCCACAGTGATGACTCAAGTACCTGTTTTTTTTTTCCCCTATTCTTGTACTCAGAGGTACTGAAACCGAAAGCTCAGTGTGGTTAGCTTAATTTGACCACTAGGTGTCACCCTGTGACTGCCTCACTGCAAAGTACACACAAGTTACTTTCAGAGCAACTTTTTGTGAGAAGGAAATAAATCTAATTGAATGGGCTTAATTCCCATCAGGTCAGTTGTGGCAAGCAGGATTTTAAGTGAGTCGTTCCCAGTTTTTAATCATGTGCATGTGTCTTTGTCATCACAACCGTACCTTTCTTGGCAGTCCGCAAGCTGGGCTCACATCCAGGACTGGCGGTGCCATTGGAGAGCTCAGCCTTCTTACCCCCTCCAGTGGATTGACCAGACTGGGCTGTTTCCTTCTTGACCTCCTTTTTGATCTCCTGCAGTGGAAGCAGCACGTTTAGGCCACAGGAAAAGCTATTCTGACCGCCCTGTTACTAATAGCTTGGGGCTGCAAAAGGGGGTTGTTGATGGGGGGGCAATTCAGACAGACAAAGCTCCAGAAACTTGGGGCCTGAGGAGGTACAGGATGTACACTGGGATAGAGGATGAGGGGGCATAACTGTAGCTATCCAGTGTACACCAGCTTTGCAGGCATCAGCACTGAACTCATCTGTCCTCCACAACCCCTCACCAATCTGCTCGTCCTTCCCCAACAGTTTACCAAACTGTATTCATACATACTTGCTATAAACTCAGCAAACCTAATCTTAAATTGTGCATAGGCAAGGCTGTATGTATCTTCTGTGTGTATGTTTGTGTGTGTTGGACTTTCAGAGCTTGTCTAATCACCTCACGGTAAACTTCCCAGCAGGCAGAAGGGGTAACCTGTGCACTAAAGTATGTGACAACCAGTCAACCACCAGGGAGGCATCACAAAATACAGGAACACCCAGCCAAAAAAGGACAGGAAAGACTGCCCCTAACCCCGGGCAACAAGAGAACCACAGATCTAATGAGGCTGGAACATGCCCACCTCGGCATTCGCATGCCCACTTCCTGTTCCTGTCTACGTGTAGGCTGAGGTGTGTGTGATGCACACGGAGTACACAAACAGCACGCTTGCACACACCACACAAATACACACTGCTATGGAACAGTGGAAGAAGTCTGTTTGGTCTGATATGAATGCACACGCTTGCCGATTTCTAATTTTTGGCACATTTAAACGTCCAGTCTGCCAGTCTTTGTGTGACATGGCAGCACGGCAGTCCAGCATTTCGTCCACGAGCAGAAGCAGTAAATCGACTACACATCAACCTGAAAGAGGAAGGCGTCTATGAGCTCTGGCTGACGATGCAACACTGTTTACATACTCAGTGGGGTTTGAAAGCTGAGCGAAGCAGCCAACATACCCAACCCACTTCCCCCCCAGAGGACCGTTTCAACACCCTTCAGGTCATGTGCCACATGACGCCTTCAGAGCTCAAACTGCAAAAGCTGTTCAGACTCAAAAATCCAATTCACCATGCACCCAGAGCAAAAACACACCAACGTTATTCTCGGCCTTCTCCACCTCAGTCGCCATGACAACAGTACCCAGTGATCTCAAGGGTGACATTTTGCGGTTCACATTATTGCTCGCGCTGTGACCTTCTTCAGCACACACCCTAGAGGAGTCTATGTCTCCATCCATCCCACAGCCATTGATCCTCCCATGCGCACGTGGAGATGTCGTCTGCAGCTGAGGGAAGTCTTTCAGAATGGGGTGGGTTTTCCTGAAGCTTGGTGCTCAGTAGGTATAGCAACCCTATGAACTTGGACTCCTGCTATAGCTGTGCTCAGAGAGACCGATTGGAGCTGGTCACACTTGCTGAGCTACGGTGTCCTGCTTGGCATAGATAGGAAGAGAACTGGGTGATGACAGTAAACAGAGCTCCACCACACGCTTGCTCATACTCATCCCCACTGCTGCCACAGGTTTTAGCATGCTAACACTCTCACATTCACAACGTGCCAAGTACCATCCCATCTCAGACAACCTTCCCAGGGGGAGGTTGCTCTACACTGACAGGTTTTAAACTAAACCCCAAATTCAATTTCATTTCACTCATTTTCTCAGCTTGCTACTCATCTCGGCCTGTGCATCTCATATCCATTGCGATGGTTAATGAATTTAAAACTTTTAGCTAAACATCTGCTGCAAAGGACAAGCTGCCTGTCCAGGGTGTCCCTGCCTCAGTCCTCCTGGGTAGGAAAATGGAGGAAATGGAGCTGTGCGTTTTTGGGAATTCCAGGTTTACTCAGAATTTTCAGGCACAAAAAGTTCCAGTGGAGCTGTGTATCCAGGAAGTGCTGTCCTTTCTAACCGTATAGCGTTTCCTCTCTTGTCCTGTTTTCCACCTCACTTTCCCAGCTGCTACACATTCTCTTTTTGCTTGCAGTCTAACTGCAGTAAGTGATGGGCATGGCACACGGCTCCAGATGGCTATCTATAGCTACTCCACCCTTGACGACCGAGGGGGGCAAGCGGTCATCAGACTGGACCGATATCTCCAGCTACAACCAGAAACAGCAGTGACACACAATCGGCCATTCCTGGGACAAGCGGGAGGACCTGGCACAATGCTCTCTGGAATTTTCCAAAAATAAGGGCAGACCCCAGCATGTACAGGTATGCATCCGGGTGACGTCTTTAAAGAGTAAGCAAAGGGACCGAGTCGTCGTATGGTTTGCTCACACACACACCGCCACCCACTCATGGAACTTTGACAAAGCAGACATACTGCAGGGAGGGAGAAAGACAAACAGATGGATCAGAGACGTTTCTAATTCCAACGCTTGGTCTCTACTGGAGAAGCGTAACACATCACTGGTTCTAAATGTGAAGGGGCTTACGTTTTCTGGGCAGTCCACATCCCACCCCTAGCCAGCATGTGCCAAGCAGCTGCAGGAAGTCAAATTCGCTGTAGACGCCACATCATAGTTACTCATAGATGATGAAAATGTTTTGGTTAACAGAAAGACAGACATTAAGTACCAAGCCAAAGTTTATCTTACAGAGCATGTTCCGGGAACCAAGGTCTCCCTAAAATCAGCAAGCTGAAATTGAAAACACCGAATACTTTGAACCCTATGAAGCAAATTTTTTTCCCTAAACATCACAGGTCGTGTTTATCCAAGTTCTGAACAGGATTGTTAACACTGGTGAGGAGTGCTGCTCTGAGTGGCTGGCCCGTTTTGGCACCGTTCTCACCAAACAGCATGTACATCCCGTAATCAATGCGTCTAATGTAAACTGCTGCAAGGTGTCCACATTTTTTTTTTTTTTTGTGGCTGACTCAAGGTGCAGCCCAAGGACAGACAAACAGATAACCTCCTGAGCAGTGCCCAATTCACCACCTTTTCCTGGTGAGCTGCCCCCTCACAGGTGAGTGCAGTGCAGCTGGGCTCCTGAAACAGCCCTGAAGGTGTTCTCAATGTATCTGCACATCTTTCTGGCTGTCTGAGTCCCTGCAGGTCCTAGTTTCTGCTGTCAACCTGGATTTACTGAGTGGGCAACGCCCTGATTTCATATCACGATTTATCTGGGAGCTGCGCTGTATTTTTACATTGTGATTCACACCAGAGGCCAAACTCTGGTTTTGTTGTTACTGGAAATGAAGGCGATCCACATGAGCACACAGCCTTAGATTGAACGCGGGGGTGGTGTGTGGCTTTGGGGGTTAGGAGTCCCGTGGCTGGCAGGGTGACTTATGACCGTTTGGCCCTTGAGCAAGGCCATTAACCCTGAAAAGCCAGATTAATGGCTGATCTGCATTCTGACCCCAAGCTTTGCCATCACCTCATTGGTTTGCTGCTCATAGCAGTGTCCCTCTCAGCTGCAGGCTCTCACTCTGTATGCCCAGTGTCTCAAGTCACCACCTGGCCAAACGACACCCCTCCCCCCACCTGAACAGGTGCACTCAGTGAAATACTCAGCAAGTGTACCCACAATGCTCTCCACCATCTGCAGTAGTCCTGGTTGCTTTCTCATATGGGCTTGAAGCAGAGCACTGGAAATTGTGGGCTGTGAAATGCAGTGGGATACTCTGCATTTCTTCATGTCATATGACAAGCAAATACACAATCAGAAAAGAACATCTATGAAATGGATTGTATTCAGTGGAGTCTGGACCACAGACAGTAATCAGGAACGTGGTTGTAATTCAGGGACTATGTGTGTGTGTGTGTGTTTTGGAAGCTGTTTTCAGGAGTCATCTTCTGGCATGTCTTAAAGTCTTTAAAGACATCTGTGTGTTGCAGGATTTGTAAAGATTGTTCTTATTCATGGAAAATGGATTGCTCTATTGCGCATAGGATAGTTTGCTGTTATGTGTCCTGTTCCTATTACTTCCTAAGTTTCATTAGCAGTCTTGTGTGCAAAAATTAGAAAGACGATATCTACAAGAACACCGCAGTACTACACATTACCCTATATAGAATAGAATAGAATAACTACCACACTACAGAGGCTGGTGAAAATTTTTGTTGATACCGCTCACTACAGTAAGTGACAGCAGCAAACAGAATAAAGACATTAGGATACCAATAGTACACTATACTGAATAAACAAAGTATACAACAGAACAAATCTGTAACAATACACAACCTGCTTCATATGTGCAATAAAAATGAAGTGTGGGGAAAAAAAGTTATAATGGATATGGAATGAAGTTCAAAATGGTTGTCCCTACAGAGCCAGACATAAGCTTAGACAGTGTAGATGAAATGAAATGAAGTTTGTCTTTCCACGTATCCTATCTTGCTCTCCATAAGGACACAGAAATACAGGTGAGGGCAAGAGCACAGAGTAAACCATTTATCCAGTGCCCCTGGAGCAGGTTTTGAGGTTAAGGGTTTTGATCAAGGGTGAAACGGTTTTACTGGTTGTGGGATTTGAACCAATGACCTTCAGATAACAAGCCCAGACAACAAACCTGCAGAGCCACACACTGCCCCAATTGAGATCCAACACGAATCCCACAGGACAACAGCATATAGAGCAGATTACTAATCTCAGAAGGACAGGTGGTACATTAATTAGAATAGCCTCACAGCACTGGGGAAGAAGCTGCTCTTAAACCATGAGGTTTTGAATGGAAGTGATCCAAATTGTCTCTCTGAGCAGAGCAACTGAAATAAGTCACGAGCAGGCTGCGATGTGTCCATGATGACCCCAATGGCACGTCTGGGGTTACACTGGACATTAGTTTTGGTGATAAATGGTACCTGGTGGGTGATGTAAATGTCACATTCTGCTGCCTTCAGTGCAGATGCTGATTTTCTAAGCCCTCATGCAGTAAGACAGTGCCATACTCTGGTGGTAGAAGCCTGGTTGTACCTCCTAGAACTGGCCCAATCAAGTCCCCCACCCAGCTCCCTAAATCATCAACCAAATTGTAGTTTCCGACCGTACAGGAACAAAACATGCCTGGAACCCATCACAGAACCAGAACAAAAGCAGTGGGAAGTTCAGAAATCCATGCCAGAAAATTTATGTTCTGAAAAAGAGGCTCGAAAACAAAAGTCAGCAAATTAGAAATGCTTTCCTCTATCCTGTGTCCGTTAAAGTTTTCCGACACCATGTCTTAGCTCACTGCATCCTTGTCAATTCTACCAATCGCCGGGCAATTCTAACAAGGTTTAACATCTTTTCTGGGCACATACTGTCCCACTGATGCAGTTTCTTAAACCAGGAAAGTGGGATAAGGGGCTGGAAGTTTCAGAAGGGTCTGGTAATCAGTTCCTGGAGGACCCCCACTTAGACTTGAACCACAGGATGGATGAGAGGGTGCTGTTGGACTGGTACGCCTTTGGAGGCACTTCGCCTGCTCTTGTGGGGGTTGAGTATCACAAGGGGAATCCAGATTGATTACCATTTGTTCATGGTAGTCTACTCTTCCAGCACTCAGTGCCGTAAACCACCACATCCCACAGGTCCAGTGCTCTCACCTCTGCCTCCCTAAATTTTAACTTTGCGACACATCCACAGACCATGTGTGCCACCAAAGTATAAGGAAAATGTGACAACTGTCATGCCCACCTGCCAGATACGTAACCGCAGCCACAACACACACCTGGCTTGTACCTAGACCACATCCAGTCAGGGGGGTGGCTCTTAATTAACATCCTGATTCCTTCAATGTATATACCCCTCATAAGGAATCAACATTTATATTAGTCTTCAAACCTAGACCAAGACCAGACTGCTTGAGGTTCTGCTTTGTGAAACCCAAGCATTTAAAAAACCACAGGGCTGTGGGGGCATGAGCAGCAGAAACAAGAGCTAGAATGCAGGGGCCCATGGGATGGGAGCTGCCTCTTGGTCCCTCAGACTGTTCACAAAGGGAGCCGTATGACCTCTGGGCTGCCGAGTGTGACCCCGGCGTCAGCAAGCCACTATCCACACAAGCAAATTGATCTCTCATTGGGGAGGGGAATACTGTCCACCAACCCCACAGTCATGTGAACAGCTTAATTATTGGCGCTTAGGTTCACCGCTTAACTTGGTTGCTTCTAAGGCTCTAATGTTTCACTCTCAACCAGCAAACCAGTTTAGCAACTATGCTGAGCCATCACTCCACTGGAGGACTTCGGTATAGTTCCTTTCCAAAAGAGCCTTCCTGCCAGTGTCTGGTGCTCTGTAAAGGTTCAAGGGTCAGAGATTAGAGTTTAAGGGTATAGGGACTCACCCTGACAAAATTGTCTGGAAAGAAGCCCCTCCGGCCGGCCAGCTCGCCCTCCCACCAGCCTCCATCATCCTTCCGAATGTTGCTGATGATGTCACCAACGGCGATGGTCAACTCGTCATCATGTTGGGCCTTGTAGTCAAACTCTACAATGGCCTCCACTGTGAGATGGAAGGAGAGAATGAAGGAGACATTAACCATAAAGCAACTACCAAAATGTGATTATCATTCACTATGATTTACCTACTTGGGATTCATGGATTTGGGGGGCAAACTGAAGCTGGCTCTTCCCCTCACAGAAGCCTGAACACCATAAGCTCCTAGGTTCTGCTGAAGCCATTTAGATCTGGCTCTGTGTTTTAAATTACACAGTATGATTAACACATTAAATGCTCAGAAGGTCTCCAAATGTCCAGTGCCCTAACCTGTATCAAGCTTCCTCACACAGCAAGAACTGCCCTGCACAGTCAGCATTCACAGTAACCCACTGTAACCTGTATCAAGCTTC
>JAACJT020004032.1:0-42306 GCA_009936485.2 Gymnarchus niloticus | reverse complement strand
CTCACACAGCAAGGAGTGCCCTGCACAGTCAGCATTCACAGTAACCCACTGTAACCTGTATCAAGCTTCCTCACACAGCAAGGAGTGCCCTGCACAGTCAGCATTCACAGTAACCCACTGTAACCTGTATCAAGCTTCCTCACACAACAGAAACTGTCTCACAACATTAGATTAGATTCAGCTTTATTGTCAATGCACACAGTACAGGTACTAGCACTTCAAAATGCAGCTTGACGTCTAACCAGAAGTGCAGAAAGCAATAAGTGCAGATGTGCACATATAATAAAGTATAAAAACAATAATCATACGTAATATATGTACAAGGCAATGGGTATGTACAATATGATTAAACATAGTGGGTCTGATATAATTTGAATATAAACACTATTGCAGAATAATTATTATAGTGTATACAAAAGGTAGGATGTAGACAAGGATAAAACGTATGATAAAATACATCACACCCTGCTTTAATCCAAATCAGTACTGTATATTTAAAATGGATATTCATATAATCACCCGCAAACTAACCATGTAGAAGAACACTGACATATTTGTGGGGCTTGTGAACAGTGCCGGGGGTCACACGTAGTGATGTGTCGGTCGCGAACGAGCCGTTCAGTAGAGCTGGCTCTTTTAAGTGAACGATGGCAGCCGGCTCCTGACCGAGAGCCATTAACTTAATACAAAGTAAAATGTCTCCGCGGAACGGGCAGGCACTCCATGCACGCAGGGACTGTGACTGAATGTCGTGTTTATGGCGTGCGTGCGACCAATCACGTGATGAGTCAGGCAAGGTTCATACCATCAGGTTAAAAGTAGGGATGGTCTACCGGTACAGAGCAGGAGGGAGGGAGAGCAGGAGAGAAAGAGAGAGAGTGCGGTGCGTGAATAGCAGACAAGCCGAGTGACAGTCGGAAACGAAGTGGCATTTGGCTGCATTTTAATAGCTGTGATAACTCAAAGGCAGAATGCAGAATTTGCAAGATGAAGCTGCCAGTTCAAGCAGGGTCCACAAACAACCTTCACAGACACTTAAGAACTGTGCATCCAACAGTTCAGATGGAAGAAAAAAGACAGGCTAGCGTGCCTGCTACTGCCAGTGCTTCTGCTACAACTGTTCCTGCTGCTGCAGTGTCTACCCCTCAGGCATCAGGTATACCGTGACCTACTGCAACCCAGAGCTCTATAAGTCAATTCAGGTCAAAGGTCATAACCCCAGCAAGACACAACATAGTTGATGAGGAATTGGCTAAAATGATTGCGTGTGATTTCCAACCATTCTCAATTGTGTAGGACAAGGGATTTAGAACCTACACCCAGGCTCTAAATCCAATGTATGTTCTTCCCAGCAGGAAAACACTCTCTCAAAAAATCATTCCAAAGCCGTATGACAGAGAACGTACTTCACTGCAAGAAAGGGTTGAAGATACTACTGCAGTTTGCCTGACAACTGATTGCTGGACATCAAGAGCCACCACTTCCTTCATGTCTGTTACATGTCACGTCATAGAAAATTATTAAACGGTGTCCTGTCTTCTGGCCTGTTTCGAGCTTAGTGGCAGACACACTTCGGAGAACTTGGCAGAGGAACTGCTAAGAGTGGTAAAAGAGTGTGGCAAGCTGAAAACAAAGTGGTTTGCTGTGTTAGTGACAATGCAGCTAACATAACCAAAGCCATCCAAACCTTGAAATGGACCCACCATCCATGTCTTGTGCACACAATCAACATGATGGTAAGAGATGCCCTGAAGGTAACGAAGCCCACTCTGGACAAAGTGAAGGCGATGGTGGAATTCCTCCATAGGAGCACAATAGCCAAAGAGAAGCTGAAGTCTACTCAGCGCCAGATGGGTATGCCTGAGCTGAGGCCCATACAAGACTGTGTTACGAGGTGGAATTCAACATTTGATATGCTGAAATGGGTTCTGGAGTCCAAGGATGCAATCGTCTCTACCCTGGCCATTATCGATGCACCTGTTGATGTTGAGAGCCAAGAAGAATGGGACATGCACTGTTCTGGAACCCTTTGAGCAGGTCACTGTGGAGATCAGTGCAGACAGGTACAGTGGACAATTTTTAATTACATTATTTATTATTATATAATTGTATATTAAGGGACATGTTAGAAGTGAATGTCAGTAATAAAAGACAAGAATAAACTGAACAAAGTCCATATACCACATAATAAAACAAAGCAATTTTCTGAGTCACCGTTTTCTCTTTTTTCAGCTATATGACAGCCTCCAAAATGCTACTCCTGTGCAATGGTCTGCAGAGAGTAACGGCCCTCCACCAGACACAAGGAACAGTGACCATGGAGGAAGTGACAGAGTTGGTGACTTCTCTCTGCACATCTATGGACAAAAAGTTCCACAGAATGGAATACAACACTGTTCTCTCAGAAACCACTCTACTGGACCCAAGGTTCAAAAAGCTGCCCTTTAACGACAACAGAGCTGTTGATGAGGCACTTCGGAGAGTAACAGCAGCAGCAAGATGCAGCCCCAGCAGCCAGCCAGCTCTACCACCAGGAGGCCAAGAAGGAGAACAGGGAGCAGGGGCACCAGAGGTGGAGCCAGAAACATCTGCTGTTTGGAGGCTCTTTGATGAAAGAGCAACAGGAGGCACTGCAAGAAGGAATCCCTCAGCAGATGCTATGCTGAAAGTAAGATCCTATCCTGAGGAGCCCCTTATCCTACGAACCACAGACCCACTGAGTTGGTGGGAGTTCAAGGCTTCAGTCTACCCACAACTGGTCAAGCTGATGGCAGGGAGACTGTGCATCGTAGCGACATCAGTCCCCTCTGAAAGGATCTTCTCCAAAACAGGGCAGATTATAACAGAAAGAAGAAGCGGCATCAGCCCCTCTAAGGTGAGGCACTTAGCCTTTCTCAATACCAATCTGCCCTAAAAGAAATTCTAAAATGTTACAACGTTAGAAAGTTGATAGATACAACTAAAACTGTTGGATGCTGCCGTTTTGCATGCTGTAATTTATTTATATTTGTTATTTGACTTATTGATAGACCAAAGACAAAATTAGATTTTCTACTTAAAATGTTCAATACATGTGTAATAGTGTTTGTTTTTACATTTAATCTTTTTATACCAAACATAATGTAAAATTATGATATTAAGGATATTATAAGGTTTAGTACACATCAATCATGGGTCAAAACAGCGATAAATTTGGCTGAGGCAGAAATGGTAAAATGAAGAGCCGTCTGGAAGCTGAAAGAGCCGACTCTTCTTGGCGAGCTGAGCCAAATGATCCGGCTCACTAGAAAGAGCCGGAATTCCCATCACTAGTCACATGGGTATGACGGTGCTAATGCAGTGACCACCAAACTGGGGGCTTTAATCTTTCAGAGGCTGGAGATTCAAAACAGAAACTCACAAGGCCTGTCAGACAGACACTGTCACACAGGGACCAAATCCATGTCGGAAATAAGTATTCTGGTGGGTTTCTGTCATAAATACCATGGCAGAGACATGGGAAAAAACACCATTATATATCATAACCTACCCAGGCTTCCCAGTTCTGACAGCCCACACTTCCTCTTCCCACTGTTATTATGAGAAAACCAGTTTCCATCCGGAAGCCAACAACCACAAATCTCTTACTGTTTCAGCGGCTAGCTTAAAAAAAATGCTAACAAACACAGGCATTATGAGATAGGCTGGTAATCTTTAAAATGGCCTCATTGTCCTGTCCACATGTCCAGGTAGTAACAGCAAGTAAGCACACAGTAAGCCATTTAAAAACCACGCAGCCTCGCGTTTGTCCGCTGACCAGTCAGAATATCACAGTCTCAGACTGCTGTGCCCTCCACTTTGCAATAACAGGCTGCTCTGTCTGGGCCAGCAACATGGACCACGGCCACTGCCTCCTTTTGTTTCACAGATTCTTCATAAACAAACACTAAGTCTATTTCTGAAGCCTGTCTGGTGTGTATGAAGCACACGGGCATCTTAAATTCATTGTCTAGCTTCTGGCAGTGTGAAAGCCAAAGAAAGCCGCATTTGACTCGGAGAGGGACTGGCCATCCGCCGGCGCCGCTAGCGGACACATCTGCACTTCTGCAGATGAGATCTGAATCAGCGGCCTCCTTGTTCCAGGTCAGCATGCTGAGGTGCAGTGCTATCTGCTAATAGGATTCCCCTGCAACCTCTGAAAGTTGAGCATTCCCCTTGTGCTAGAGGACACTGCTGCAGTGTTAGCTCCCCCAGCTATCTCCTTTCAGCCACTGCTTTTTCATGGAGCACAGGCACCCACTGTTTCCCGGGACACGGACACCAGCTGCGGCCTGACGAAGACACATCCACCGTACGCATGCACGTGACGGCAGACACACGGTTCTCTCTCATCATGGGGGCGTCACGTTTTACTGGTGTCATTATTTGCATATTCTCTCGGTTTACCTGGGGCTTCGACAGAACTGGATGCTGAGTAAAAAAGCTCTCCCTGTATGACCGCGGAGGAGACTGGACCACACCCAAACCCCCATAAACACGAGGAGGAGGTCTGGATCTGAGAGCCATGAGCATGACTGGAGTGGTCATGGTGATCACCAGGCACCATCTTTGAGTAACATTCTACAGTACCATCTGCTAGATCAGGGTATGAGAAAAGGCCCTACCACCCCACCTCCGAACATCTACCGAATATCTCCAGAGCTGAGGCCATCAAGGTCATCTATAGCTTGAGAAACACCAATCCTGTCCAAAGTGATTTACTCGCAAGAAAACAATATACATTCAGCTTATGGGATTAGTTATTCATGCCCAGCTGGTCATAGAACCTAACCATCTTTTCGATGCTCACAGTGGATGCTCATAGTGTACAACACCCAATGAGTTCTTTTTATAAGGACCCTTTCATTCATTCTGAGGACTGTCGCTTTAGCGTGCTCTCACAGAGCCTCCAGGCAGGTGAGTCACCACCAATAAAGCCAACAGGAAGAAGTCCTCTACTAGCAGATGGAGAACCATCACAGAAACTTCACCAAAGCTATCTGAGCATTGTAGGGAAAAAAGCAAATGCTTGTAGTCATTTATCATTTTACTCGTTCTCAGACCTTCATATCCTGTCCACGGTATCCTGTGTCTTGTGCTCTGGGTTTCATGGAACAGGTTCCAGACTCTGCATGAAGCAGGACGGATGGACAGCCACAGATTGATATTTTTCTAAATCATTTCCAATATGCTGATCATGGGTACAACTGAGACCTATGCAGAGGACCAATAGTAAAGGGTCCCGCATAGCAAAAAAAATACCTGCACTATCCAAGCAGATGGCTTTTACCCTTTAATTCAGCCTGATATTTTACGGAGAGAGTTCAACTCAATGTCTGGAACTGTGAAGTACAGGAGAGAACTATTAAATGATTAATAAGTGGCATGAGGCAAGACTGTGATGAAAGTATGAAGTGAAAGGCTCCCTGATTCAACGCTAACTTCATCAGCTCAACACGAAAGGGCTCAATGACACCGACTAAGAAGTGAAAGACTCCCAGATTCAACTTTTGACCTCACTTTGGGGTTAGTGAGAAAGCAAACATTATGAGGCAAGCTACAGCAACTGAGTGCTGTGACCATGGGCCAAAACCACATTTGACAGCAACACTGGTCATGTGAAAAACTTCGAATACAACACTGCACACGATTCACAAAGGATCAAACCAGAGCAGAAGTGGATATAAAGTCAATAACCCAAAAAGATATTGTGGGTTACAGGCTTCAGCCTCCAATGGCCTAGAAAGACCATCTCTCTGGCTTGACTCACAGGGTAACTTGTTAAACTGTTAAAGACAAAAAGAAAATATTTTGCTGATATTATTTCAGCTAACTGTCGTAAAGCTTGTGTTCTTTTTAACACTATTAATGGTGTCCTTAATACCCCTCAATCCGCATACTTGGAGGACTCCTCAGATACGGTATCTGTGAAAATTTTTTACTTTTTTTGTAGATAAGGTGACATGCATCAGAGCTCCTGTTACATCCCCTATTAATGACCTCTCTTTCCTTTCTTAACGAAATTAGGACCCCCTGACAATTTCATAGGACCAATAAAGATGTTGTCCCTCCTTACTTTTTAAAAGAGATATTTGAAACCCTTGGTCCTCATATCTTACCAATTATTAATAGCAGTCTTGCTTCCAGGGTGGTACCATCATACTTTAAGCACGCAGTAGTACAACCGCTAATTAAAAAACCCAATCTTGATACCTCTGTTCTTTCTAATTTTAGGCCAATTTCAAAACTTCCCTTCCTTTCAAAAGTTTTAAAGAAGGTAGTGTTTTTACAATTGCAATCTTTTTAAAATATTCATGACATCTTGGAGCCGCTGCAGTCTGGGTTTAAAGCACTTCAGAGTATGGAACTGGCATTATTAAAAAAGTTTTTAATGATTTATTGTTAATTACTGATTCTGGTGACTCTGTCATTCCGATTCTTTTAGATCTGTCATCGGCTTTCAATACTGTTTACCATGGTATCCTATTATCTCGACTGGAACACTATGTCAGCATTAGAGGCACTGCTCTGGAATGGTTCAGGTCTTACCTATCAGACAGAAGTTTTTCAGTTGGCCTGCGTGACTCTGTATCTTCCTCAGCGTCTTTCTCTTGTGGAGTTCCCCAGGGTTCGATTTTAGGACCAATTTCATTTTCATTGTATATGCTTCCTTTGGGATCCATGTTTAAAAAAATTGGCATCTTGTTCCACTGCTATGTGGATGACACTCAAATTTACCTCCTCTTAACACGGAATGACTCTCACTCGTTAAAATCACTTCTCGATTGTCTTCAGGATGTCAAAGATTGGATGGTCCTAAACTTCTTAAAACTCAATGAAGATAAAACTGAAATATGGTTTTTTGCGCCTACTGATGCCCATCATATGGACCTGGGCTCCCTTGAACAATTTCTGAAACCAACTGTAAAAAAAACCTTGGACTAATCGTTGATTTTAAATCGGATAAACAGATTAACTCAGGGGTTAAATCAAGTTTCTTCCAACTGAGGCTTTTATCTACGGTTAAGCCTTTTTTAATATCATTTAGGGATTTTGAAAGGGTTATACATGTTTTTATTTCATCTAGGCTTGATTATTGTAATGCTTTGTATGCTGGTGTTAGTCAGGCCTCCATTTCGCTTACAGTTGGTTCAGAATGCAGCAGCTCGTCTCTCAAGAGGGACACGTAAGCGAGATCATATTTCTCCTGTACTCACTTGCCTTCATTGGCTCCCTGTATGTTTTAGGATTAATTTTAAGATCCTATATTTACCTACAAACCTTTAAATGGTATAGCTCCAACATACATCTCCAATTTGTTACAACCCTATACTCCGTCAAGGTCACCCATGTCTGTTGACCAGTTCCTCCTAGTGGTCCCAAAATCTCATCTAAGACACAATTGTTGCTCCTAAGATGTGGAATGAGTTGTCTCTACATGTGAGGCTGGCTCCTACATTACCTGTTTTTAAATCTTGCTTAAAAACTCTTTTATTCTTTGGCTTTTAACTCAGTATGAGAATTGTTTCTTTGTTTTTGATGTTGCTGTCGTATGACGTGTTGCTACTCTGTTATTTCTTCTGATTGCACAGCACTTTGGTCAACTGTTGTTGTTTTAAATGTGCTTTAGAAATAAAATTTGATTTGAAACACGGCTGATCCCGTGCCAAATCACTAAGCACCCTGCCTTCGTTTCACAGGTTCAGCTTTACAGTTTATAAATGCAGGTGCATTTTTACATAGTAAATGCACGTTACTCCTCATGAAAGCAGGTTTCCTGTAAGGCAAACCCGCACTGTAAACCTCTGGTGTGTCTTGAATATGACGAGCTTGCAGATGAGCAGGGTGAGCTGTGCATTCGTCAGATCTGTTATTGTAAATGAAGCAGACCTGTATTCAGCTCTAGCTTTGTTGCTGTCAGATGTGACAGAACAAAAAAGGAGAAACGACCATGAAAACAGAGAACTAAAGGGGAGGCCTTTTTTGGAAAGAGGAAGTCTATTCTACAACATCCTTTACCCAAACAGAAGCCTTGTCCCTCCTCAATGCCGGAAACGACAAGCTTGAGGAGAACTTTGCATCATTGCTGAATTTTACACCAAAAACTGTATAAAGTGAAACTGCTTGTCTACCTTGTATTATGGCTTTATCCTACAGCTACGTTCTGTCACTTGTTTGATCATCATCAAGTCAACATGATCAAAATAGCCCAATGCCACACACCCACACACACTCACAAAGACCTTCAGCTTAAGTATCTCACTTCCTCAAACCAGATTCAATCAAGACTTCTCAACGATCCAACGAAAAGGCAGCACTACAGCTCCTCATACGTCAATACACTGCAATTTGTCATTTGCTTTAAAATATACTGCACTTGACTTTGAACTCTGTGTAATCCACCTGATAAGGTAATTCCTATCAATATTACAATCAAAATTAGATCCTGTGCAAGTCTAAGACCCATGCAGAACAAGCCAGCCATCCATCTTCCATGATTCTCTATCCATGGTAGCAGTGAGTTTGAAGAAAGGGGCGCAGTGCGACACTACCAGTGTTGGAAGGGGAGCCCTGAGAAGAAGCAAGACAGGACAGGACAAGACAATGATGAACAGAGCCCACAGACCTTCTCTGGATTTTTTCCCCATGAAGACCACTGCGACACACTTCTCTGTGGCATTATCAAGTGTGTTGGCATGAACACACACCAACAAAGTTGCTGTTCTGATTTCATGCTAA
Source organism: Gymnarchus niloticus (assembly GCA_009936485.2). Classification (NCBI taxonomy): domain Eukaryota; kingdom Metazoa; phylum Chordata; class Actinopteri; order Osteoglossiformes; family Gymnarchidae; genus Gymnarchus; species Gymnarchus niloticus. Next base: position 33,549 of record JAACJT020004032.1, on the reverse strand, counting down.
GACATCCCATGGCAATCACCCCCGAGCTGAGAACATGCAAGGCAACCAAGCGACGGAGGTGCCCCCAGCAGAAGGGACGGGGGTGTTCTCACACATGCACAAACACACACTCACATAGCACCTACCCCTTCACACTCACATCTATTGTAGTGTCTCCCACTGTACAATATTGCATATGCCAGTGCAAGCCCAGTATTTTAGGACTGCTAATGATGAGTCTTGGTTTATTTCCAAGCAATCAGACTGAGATCTACCTTGAGGGCTCTCACTGCGCTTAACAAATTAGTGTACCTGAACTGTGGGAGCACCCTAATTTTCCTATAAATGGAGGCTCAGCAGCACTGACCAAAGCAGCCAATGAGCACAACAAAACAGGCCGTGTCCATTGACATGTGTATGTAAAAATCAGACTTGGACCGAACTGCATTGGCCTGGATACCCATAGCAGGTCAAAGGGTCCACTCACGGGTGTCAGATGCAGCTTCTCTCACAGTTAAACATTCAAAGGCATCACACAAACCAGCTGAGAGGCAAGCAAAGATAATTATTGTAAAAACAGCATCATGGATATATCTCGAGGTATATCTCAGAAAATGTGTTATGGTTTGAGGGGCGACAAAGTGGACACCCGTAGTACTGACGCTTTCCTCCCAAAAGACCCCAAAGGCTCATCAGATAATCGAATGTGACGCTGTAACAGGAAAAACCAGAAGCACATCTACCGTACGGAGAAGTATGGCTCCTGGGGCTTAATTAACACCTGCACAAGAGGAAATAACAAGCCTCGATGCCACGCAAAAATGAGTGAGAACGCAGCTCCTGTCCCCACAGAGAGTCCAAGATGCACGATGATGCAGCGGACACCCTGCAAACGCCGTTGTGCGGGCGGCCTTTAACTTAATTACTGTAGAAAAATAATGCAATTAAATGAGGCCAAACACCCTGCGTCAAAATGCGCGATCGGTCGTGTGTGAAACCCAGAAAACAATGTTTCATTTTTATTGTAGATTTTACAGGGTCCCGGCCGCGAAATGAAAATGCAAACGTGTCAACATCTTGAATTCATCAGCAAAGGGGTCTGCTGACGGTCCTTATGGGGGAGTGCCACAAACCATCACAGCCAATCTCAGTACCCATCCACTGTATTAACACAAAGCATTTTTATTAACACAGCTTCATCATTTCTGCAACAATGAAAAGTGACACATTTATCCTTTTGATCCATGATATACACACTGGTAAAATTACAACTTACCCATTTATGTTCACTACAGCTTTCGCTTAGATGAACTTCGTTTTTCTCTTACTTGTAAAACAAAGTTTTGCAAATAAAATAAAGGGAAACGGGCAAATATCCGTCGCTTTGCACAGTGAGCAAAGTCGAAGACCCAACCCTGCCTTGGCTAACGGAGATTTTACCGCTATCTTGCCGGCGAGTGGCAGGACTGCCTCTCACTACACCCCTCCGACATAGACTGTGTTATTCTGCAAAGAGGAAAAAATTAAAAAAAACATATAACGGAAAAGACAACAAGGCGGATATGAACCGCTATGCACGTATGCACTACCACGGCTCGTGTTATTCCCCCCTTCCCCCCATCACACAGCAGAGTGCAAGAAAGAGAGAGAGAGAGAGAAGTCTCGCGAGAACAGCCTAGGAAACCCCACGAACGAGGCACCTCATCTGGACTATACCTGAAGGATATAGAAAATATGAATTTTCATTTTCAGGCATATTGTGTAAATGCATCAGACAATTTTAATTCGCATAGGCGCTGCTGAAGGACCCTTATAGCCTGACTGGCACTGGGTTGTTTAAATCATATGGTCGTGATGAACTCATGAAGTTGTGCAGACATCCATATGAACTGTGAACGCTGTAGAAAATAGATTTCCTGTCAGACTCATATGCAAAATGTCGTTTTAGTTTCTTTTTCATTTAAATTACATCAGTGTGCGTGTCAGTTGTCAAAACCAACAATTAATTAAGAAAATCAACATCATCCACATTGTCTTAGGTATTTTTGTGCATGGCACATGTGGTGTTTCGTCACCTGTAAGGCTGAAAATTTCATGTCTCTGTTCCACATATTTAATTTTCTGTGCTGCCCTCCTCTTGTCGTTCAGCACATTCTTAAAGGTCACATCAAGACCTGGTGCAGGATGATTTCAGCTGTCCCAACAACCATTTTGTTCAGTGAATTTCATAAAAATTCATCACCTCTACATTGGTATTACAGGATGTGAGGTTTGTTGTTAGTACATGGTGGTGATCTCAGGACAGGGAAAATGTTTCATAGATATTGTGCCACAAAACAGGATCAATAGATGAGAAGAGTATTCATCATTTACAAAAGGAGAATATGTGATTACAGGATCACTCCATCAAACCTGTATGCTGACTATCTTGTTTTTGTTCGGGACTCCATCTTGATCCCCCTCTAACAGAAAAAAAAAAATTCTACGATGGGTTTTGTCCCACAATCAATGCAGCAGAAGAGCACAGTGCAAAGGCACACCACAAACCGCTTTTCATCAGACACCTGCCAACAGTTATGATGTGAGAACAAGCTAATCTGAAAATCATTATGTAGTAGACGAAATTCCAACAGCTGTTTACATTCCCCCCAAGTGCAAGACTTAATCAGCATAAACAGTCCAAATATGTATAGTGCCTAGAGTGCCAGAGCTGTAGACATGCTTAGAAAGCACCTCTCAGAACAGTTACACATTATCCAATCTTCACTGAAATGGCCATGCTATTGTTTCTTTCCCTGATATACATAGTCTACATGGTCAACATCCATCGTCCACATGTTATACTTCCATAGTCTACATGGTCAACATCCATCGTCCACATGTTATACTTCCATATTCTACATGGTCAACATCCATCGTCCACATGTTATACTTCCATAGTCTACATGGTCACCACAAATGTCTGTGGTGGTTTGTCTCTGATCATAGGACTCCGTCATGGGTGGGCCCTCTCTGCAAAAGACAAAACAGACTATTTATGCCCCTTTCCTCTTAATTGTAATAATTTCTTTGACTACATTTTAATGTGATGTTTGTGTCCCTGGACACCATCACAAACCGGGATCAGAATAACATGGATGCCTAAGAAGATGGCAGAACTTCCACCCTCCAGTAGACTTCAGACTATGATGGCCTACTGTGAGTAATGAGTGAGGAGGATCTTCACAGTCATGTATAGACATTACTTTATTGATTCTCATGAGGGGAAATTTCATGCTGAAGTGAAACATGATTGTATCTCGGTGTGTTTTTCTAAAATTTCCCTTGATACATAAAACAAAATTCAAAACTACTATTAGCATAAGTCTTCTTAACTGAGCTGGTGCAGGTTCTGATTTGGGCAAGAACTGCATTTGTGTGCAAATGGTAGATAGACCCACAGTGACAGGGCTGTTTTGTTGTTCTTTATTGTGGTAATCCCTCCATTTTTGTCAATGCCATAGGCAACACACACCAGATGGAAAATTCTGGAGCCAAAAGGGGGGGGTTGACCGGCTCATCTTGAATGTGCTGAAGCAGCAGAACAGCAGGGTTATATTAGTGATGGAAAGTGGACTGTGAGCATGTGGCATCACTGTCAATCAGACCACATGCTCCGCCCCCCCACTAACCACCAATGGGAAGGGCGCTGTCCTGAAGAGCTAGGCAGATATGTTTTGCCATGATTAGTAAGACTCACGGGGCATCAATTTTCCACATCCATTTATTCAAACACAGTGCATCTGTCCCTGGAAGCAGAGGATATCAGTCAGGGGATTGTGAGCTAGATGCCACTCCATCACAGGGCACGCAAACAATAAGGGCAATACAGAGACATCAGTTTGCCTAAATCAGTATGCCCAAAAGAAAGTGACACAAACAAAGGAAAAATATGCAAATGTCACACACTGAGCCAGGGCACAATGTAAATCCACAGCACATTAAATCAAAACAACCCCGTGCTCCCTGCAGACAGGCTTGGCAAGCCAGTATATTTGGGGGGATTCAGTGTGAGGAGTTTTAGGCTGAAATTAGAAGATGGTGGGCATGTGTATACTACAAAAAGGTTATTTATACAGTGTAAATTGGTTTAGTAGAGATAGATGCACTACAGTCAGTGTAAATCGGTTTAGTGAAGGTGGATATATTACAGTCAATGTAAATCGGTTTGGCAGAGTAGATACAAATTCTGATTTTAGAGGACCTAGAACGGAATAAACCCGCAGGTTTTATGCCTCAGTCTGACCACTAGGGGGTACCAGAGCCACGCACACGCCAGCAATCGTCAGAGTTGCATTGTGACATCCTGGGTGTGAGACTGGCCAGACGACCATGATAATACAAGAAGCATTAAAATATATACTCAGTGGTCAATTTATTAGGTACTAATTGACTTCTTTCATTAAGATAGTTTTCAACCACAGAACTACATATGACTTTATGTTTTTTCATCACCACATTCATAGTAAACTAGACACAGAATTGGGTGAAAATTCCTGGAGGGTGGCTAAAACCATCACGTTTGTCACCAACAATCGCTCCACATTCAAGATCACTTAGATTAGGTATCTTAGTTGTTTGAATGTTTACTTTAACAGTAAATGAACCTCTAGACCCAGTCTGCATGCTGTTTATATTGAGTTGTAGCCACCTGATTCACTGTTTTTAGAAGCAGGCAGTTTCATTAATGTGCAGGTAAGGCCAATGAAATGCCCACTTATTGTCGTACAGTTGATTTAATATGTTATATACTGCATGTTATATATTGTAGATGATACGGTATAGTCATTGTCAAAAGATTGAAATGGGACTTATGGGAGTGAGTTAAAATCCCATATCTTCATCCAGAGGTGCGTTTAAGAATACTGCAGCACAATTACAGTAAATCTGTGTGCTTACAAGTAAGACGGTAAAATGGACCCGCTTCATCAAGGATTGGCTTATCTCCTTCTGCCCAAGGAGGTGTGTGAGAAGGTGCTCCTGTAAGATAACCAGAGTGACAAAGTGAAAGAATCTGTGAGCTGCTCAGATGAGCTGTAAAGAGTTTTTATCTACATAATTTGTCATGGAATAACTAGGGAATGGGCCACACCTGGCCATGAAACTGCTTGTCAGTCACATGTCCAATTACTTTCGAGCCTCTGAAAACGGGGGGACTCTGAAAAATGACTGTAATTTCTAAAAGCTTAATGCAATACCTTTTTTAAACCCCTTAAATTAAAGCTGAAAGTCTATACTTCCATCACATCTTGATTGCTAAATTTCATCAAATCCATTGTGGTGGTATACAGAGAGAAAATTACAAAAATTTCATCAATGTCCAAATACTTACGGACCTAACTGTATACATGTGCAATACAGGATCAAAGGCCAATTTCTTATCGATTTTTTGCTTTACTAATTTGAAAGGTCCAGCGTGTTACAAATTGCTATTGACTGAATTTCCCTGAAGGGTAACTGTGGACTAACTCTCTTCACTGCTTTAGAGGTCTCATTTGAGACTGGACACCAGGTGACCCTCCAATCTGATACTCCAGCCACCACATCTCAGAACCTCACGTGGACCTGGACCTTCACAGGTACAGGTGATGCTGACCCTGCCATCATCAGTACCTACCAGGTGGGCATGGGTGACCCCAACACTGAAGAGTCACAGCAGGCTGGGTCCAAGGCTTTCTGAAGACTGGGTCTCTGCGGTCCACAACCTGCAAGGCTCACAGCACAGTGGAACAAACACGTGTAATCTGACAGAGCCTGGGGCCACACACCGGGTCATTACCAAGGTTACTGTCACAGGACCTCAGCCAGGTGAACAGTGTCATAGCAGTTCAATGAACTGGAGATGCTTTCTTCATTTATGCTTTCCTTTTGAAATTTCTCATTGTCTTTTTTAACAGAATGGAAAAAAGCTGGAATATGAAAATGTCTTTCATCCATGGGCTGCAGCAGATACAGTGCTTTTGTTGCTGCTGTTGTTAATTTTGTTGCTGTTGTGACACATTGGAAACTTCATCAGAGGCAATCAACTATCATGCAGCAGCAACAGGGTAACGTGAAACCCACTCTTAATGTGATCTACCAGTTTTAAAGGTTTTTTTCCCAGGCAAACTAATTCTAAGAACTGGGAGAAGAATAAGAATGGTGAGATTGTTTTGTGAATTTGTAAATGTTTTTTTCCTCGGTTTCATATCATCAAGCCAGTCAGGAAGTTTCAGCTCAACAGTAAATGAAGACCTGTAGCTGTCCCATTCTGGACTCTACCTCCTGTGCTTCAGCAGCACTGAGACTCAGATCCCTCACAGCCTGTTCCTGGGCACAGGAACTCGTACACATGCAGTTACTGTACAATTTTAAATGAGGTTACTATTCGCGTCAGGGCTTGAGGAATAGTTTACTGGGAGGATCAAAAGTGACAAAGTAAGTAAATGAAATTCAAAAAGGGTCAGACAGTCCCACCAAGTGCACCCAGAACTAAGGTTTAAGCTGGTGTTATATAGGCCTGATACGCCATGTCTGTTCATACTCACCCTTTGGCCTGTTTCTCTTTGCCGATTCCCTATGGGAAATTTTCAGTGTGGTTCTCGTTTATGTTGCAACAATAAAATTTCACTGACAGACTCACAGAGAAGCTGGTGTCATGTCTGATGTGAACTGTTTAGGTGTTCATAGTGGAACAGAGCCTGCAGCATTCCTCCTATGTGTTCACTAATTGGTGTGTTAATTCGCTTTGAAGACCCGGGACAATGCAAGTAGATGTACGTAATTCAGGGGTTATGTAGAAAACTACATAATGAAATTCAAAGGGGAGAGTTGGCCCTATCAGCCCAGAAGCAGACACACAAGAATTTGCTCAGACTGGTTTGTTGTCAACAGACATGTCATTGACAGCAGACATATCTTCTACAGTATTCTCTGCAGCTTCATCATTTTTTTAAGCGTTACACCCTCGTGTGTCCCCCTGCTTGACATCACTGGCTCTGCCCACTTCAGTCACCTGAGTTCCACCTATTCCCAGGAGAGACTGTGAACAAAGTCTGCAGATAAAATCTGAGCCAGCCTTGCCTGTAGCTGCCTTTTTGGCTTTGAATGGCTCCCTGTAGAATAAATGGAATTGCATCATATCTTTGCAAACTTTGTACAGCATACAGTCTATGCAATTGATAAAAATTGTATATACATCACTTAAGTATGTAAAGAATGGTAATGGTGTATGCTGCAGATCAGCTGAGCAAAGTACTGCTTTTCAGTAAAATATATACTAGTGTAAATGGAAGTTTAATACAGAGTGGAATTCAAACCTACTAATACGTATATCTTGCTACATATATTAATAAGGTGAGGTGTCATGAGGTTTGAACTCATTGTAAGTTGTGGCCCTCACTGTTGCTCTTAGGTACATAAGCCATGAATAGACACACTGGTCTGAGGCCGGTTCCTACAACTACAGGTTCATGGTCTTTGCAGAGTAGTTTAGAATAGATATACCTAAAAGAACTCCCATTGGAATCTGATCCAAACAACAATTTCCAATTGATTGAACCGATCATCGGCAAGGGATTTCACTGCAAGATTTTGGTTTAAAATCTGATTAATTATAAGGCTACCTGTATGTTCCAACATGAGCCGTTAGACGGTGACTTTCGCAGGTTTAGTAGTAAGTATTACGAAATACTTGGCCGGGTAGGAAATGTTTGTTTCTCATATCACTGAAATTTGAATATTCCAGACCGGGCAAAGTGCTGCCATCTGCTGGAAAGTGAACAAAGTAGCTTGTAAGCGTTAAATGATTTGAAACCAAATTGCAATTCCACGAAATCGCCACCAAAGGGGAGAAATGATCGTCTTAAAACCTCTCACACGAATTAACCGAAATCTTGAGATGTGTCCTCATTCAAATGAATTTAGTTTTATCACGACTAAACACTTATGAAACTTAAAAACTGCGACTAAAAGTTAAAACATGCACGTCAAATAACAGAAAAATCTACTTTATCCCCATTAAAAGCAAACAAGACGTATGCATTTCCTTCAGTTTCCCAGTAAAAATGTAAAAACTTTATAGAAACATAATTACGAATGACGATAAATTATGCAGCATCCTGACTAGATGTACGTAATATTTCACATAACAGCTTACAATATTAGGTATACTAAAACTGGATTTATATGTACAGTAGCTGTGTCCCCCTGACGCTGAGCCCCCTCTCCTACGCCCATGGCAGTTACATATGACAAGATTTTGTTGTAAAAAAAAAAACAACTATTTGACGCGGGCTACACTTCACACCTTCGACTAAAACAAACGAGAGTGTCGCCATTATATTCAAAGTAGAAACTATCTGCGGCAATTAAAAAATTGGCGTCATCCGCATGACTGTTATATCTATCCCTTTAGTGATTCTGGTTGTTTCTTAAACGGTGTGTTTGTAAACACATTCCACCCACGAGTAGCGTGCCATGGGAGTGTTTGTAAGGCACTTGACGTACCAAAGCTGACCGGAGCTTCATATATATGATGGTGACACACACACTCACACACTTTAATCAGCCCTCCGCTTTATCCTGGGTGCACGGAGACGTGGCATCGTTTGGCCGGAGGGCTGTAATATGCAAACTCGCTGTCGAGGAAACAACTGGATTAAACATGCTCTAAACTGAAGATGACATGAGCATTTTGTAGAGAAACGCTCCAGAAACGAGACTAATAACTTCCCCGTTTTATTTCTAATCTACTTGGATATTTTATATGCAAGCGGCGTCAAGTTTGTAAACTTTGGTTTAAGGTAAGGATATACAGTACATACAACGAACTTCCTAATACATCAGCGTAATAGTTTATGCATGCATCTTATATTTACAAAATAAACCTAACCAATTGGGCATAATGGTTTTTTTTTTTTTTTTCATAAACGCCATAAGCATTACTCTCGTATAAAAATAGTCTGGGGATTAATATTTTGTTCATGCTATGGGAGTCCCAATGGAACACAGATAGTAATTTTTAAAATTCTTTTTATTATCACTGGGAATTAATGTGTTTAATTTCACTACTCCACACGACTGATTACAACCACCTACGGTCCCTTTCTTCGTGTCGTTGCCCGATTAGGGATGTGTGCTGAAATAGCCCAGGAAACCCTTTTACTCGAGAGTGTGTTTAGCAGTCTCCACACTCGACCTGCACACTTTTGGGCTTCCTCTGGCTAGCTATGTTTCGTGCCGTCACAGGTAAAATCTCAGCTATGATCTAACTGCACCTCTCTTCCTTTGTGTGGGATCGTGTCCATGTAGCCTATGAGGATAGAGGGTCAGAGACAACACAACGCAGAAGGAGAGCAGACAGAGGCACTGTGGGAATGGTGTGTGCTGACTTGCCTGGCTGAGGTTGTTATCTGGGCTTTCCTTCCACACAGAACCAGGAAGTAACATCAGCCCGTGTCCACAGCAGGACAGGGACTTTACCAAGACACGCAGGCATGGTGTTTATTCTGGGCCGGTGCTTGAACCAGGATGACCCTGGGGCCCGGGATGCTGCCCCGGCAGTGAAGTGCAAGGTGCTGGAAATGGACCCCAAGGTGCTCAGTGGCCATGACGTCTTCGACTTCTCCTCAGGGCCCCTGCACGCCGAGGGCATCCTGCAAGTGTTCGACGAATTCCGGCAGAGCGGCCTGTTCACCGATGTGGTTGTCTGTGTGCAGGGCCGTGAGTTTCCCTGCCACCGTGCCGTCCTGTCAGCCTGCAGCGCCTACTTCCGTGCCATGTTCTGCAACGACCACCGTGAGAGCCATGAAATGCTGGTGGAGATCAACGGCGTTCAGGCGGAGGCCATGGACACCTTCCTGCAGTACGTCTACACGGGCAGAGTCCACATTACCACAGAGAACGTGCAGTGCCTCTTCGAGACCTCCAGCCTCTTCCAGGTCGGGACCCTGCGCGACGCCTGCGCCAAGTTTCTGGAGGACCAGCTGGACCCGTGCAACTGCCTGGGCATCCAGCGCTTTGCCGACGTCCACTCTCTCAAGCAGCTGGCTAACCGGTGCCGGGCCTACGCCCTGCAGAACTTCACGGAGGTGGCCCAGCATGCGGAGTTCCTGGACCTGCGGCATGACGAGCTGGAGGAGAACATTGGCAGCGACGAGCTGGCGGTGAGTGAAGAGGAGACAGTATTTGAGGCGGTGATGCGCTGGGTTTACCACGATGTGGAGCAGCGCCGCCCTGCCCTGCGGGAGCTGCTGCAGCACGTCCGCATGCCACTGCTGCACCCCAACTACTTCGTGCAGACGGTGGAGGGTGACCCGCTCATCCAGAACGCCCCCGAGTGCTACCAGCTGCTCCACGAGGCTCGCCGCTACCACGTGCTGGGCAACGAGATGATATCGCCTCGCACCTGCCCCCGGAGGTACCCGCTGGCATTTCCTTACGTCGAACGGATGGGTCATGGGTGGGGTGGCCTCTGGGATGAAGACTGTGATGAGATGATACACAGACAGGCTTGGCTAGTAAGAACAGGGATGCTGGGGGTGTGCGCTCTTTCAGGGTGTAATGTATGTGGTCCAGAGGTCCAGTGTGGACTAGACGTGGCCTTCAGAGACACCACTGGTACGTGAAACCTCACTGAAGTTCAGGACTGATCCTGTAGGTCTGGCCCCTCTGTGAGTTTCGTCTCGTCATCTTTCTGGAACCGATTCCTTGCTCTGGGTTTTGTGCTCTGTTTGGTGGCTACCAGATCAGTTGCTGTGACAGAAAAATGCCGCCTGGCATTGGTCTCCTGTTCTATTTGGCTCTGTCTGAGGTTTTCAGATCAGTTTACAGATGTTCTGCCGGTTTAGTGACAGTTGCACGGCTGTCATGTTGAGTGATGTATTTGTGAGGCGAATGTTTGTTTCAGGGTGTACTGCAGAATGGGGGGGGTGCCTTTGAAGGTGTGTGTGCGTGTGTGTGTGCGTGTGTGTGTGCGTGTGTGTGTGTGTGTGTGTGTGTGTGGCAGATCTGTGTTAGTGTTCCAGATACAGCAGTGTACTTGTGTGGAAATTTCAGCTTGGCAGGTTGTCAGATTGCTGTGGTGAGCAGTGTTTACCTTTGCTGCCTCTTTTTTTAGACCGCTTGTCCCTTCTGGAGTTTGGGAGGGTGCAGACATCTGCTAAACATTGGAGCCAGAGGAGGATAGGGACAGAGGGAGATGTGATTATTTTCCTCTTCTCCTTCCCAAGACCTAAAAGGCAGGGCACCTGAAACAGCAGGAAGGTCCCCTCGGGTCTACATGGTGACTGTCCCAGATGGACATTGGTGTTCTGGGGCCGGTGCCGTACCCTTGACCCGGCTCCAATCTTGGGTAAAGGCCCTGCTGTTGTACTGTGGGTGTCCAGTAGCAGAATATTTATGGACATTAAGTACTGTAGTTATGGATGGCCGTCATGACAACTGGTAAACAAGGCTGAGTAGGATTTTTGGTGTGAGCTGGCTGCACCATATGTGGAGCCTGTGCTGGTCAAACCCTGCCTCTGGTTATCATCACACACTGCTGCCCAGTCCATCATGGCTCAAAGCCAGCTAGATGTGCCACAGTGGCAGATTTGCCTTAGGAAAGACAGAAAAAAATTAGATGCGTTCAGCCTGTAGTGAGCTCCTGTCTGTCCTATGCTGTATCACCCCCCTCCCCCCCCCCCCACAGGACCACAGGTTTCGCAGAAGTCATCGTGGTGGTGGGTGGGTGCGAGAGGGCGGGGGGCTTCAACCTGCCCTACACGGAATGCTATGACCCCGTCACCGGCGAGTGGACATCTCTGGCCAAACTGCCTGAGTTCACCAAGTCCGAGTACGCCGTGTGTGCCCTGCGCAACGACATCCTAGTGTCTGGTGAGGACGCTCTCTTCTCCCTCAGTCTATTTTTAATGACCTACTTTCTCCCTCTTCTCTCTTGGCTGAAGCAGCAGGCCTGCTCTGTGAGATGTTAGTGAGGCGCTGAAAGATGCTAAAACAGAGAAAATCGCCCCCACTCCTCCTCTGGAACAGGAGGGGAAGGTGGCTGCTTACATGGTACTGCCAACCAAATCAGCCTGCATCCTGTCCGTGCCAGGAAGGGGTTCGATGGCCATGCTGAGTCGTGAGGCAGTGGGGACTCGGGGTAAACCTCCTGGTGTTAGAGCTAACAGTGGTTAAAGGGGGCTGTAGAAGTGTGGCTTGCTGAACACAAGCTGTAAAAGAGGAACGTGAGCTGTTGGAATATTTGGATACATTCATCAGATGAGCTAATCAGAGCCCAGGTGGCTGTCATAAGGAGGGAAATGTGATATTCAGCCACTGCCATAAATTATGTAATTGAGTGATGTCAGTGGTACTCGTTGACTCCCAGATATTATCAAATAATGGAAATGATTCATCGTTGTCTGGAATACTTGTTCAAATAGAGAGTATAAAAAAGTGAAATGTTTCAAAAGTGAAAATGTAGTTATTAGTGCAATGTTAAACCGAATGGGTAACATATTGGGCATCACACCATTTCTGTGTAAAATGGCACCGCTTTTCAAGCTGCGTTCACACCGCCCCATGTCATCGGGGCACTCTGGCTCACACTGTCCCCCTGACGTCCAGGCTTTAACCTAGAGCCTCTAAACAGGAAGGCTGTGTGTGCAGTGCTGGGGACAAAATAAAGAAACAAGCAGTAATGATGATGTGGTGTTGCACAGGATTCTGGGATGCCACTTTTCAAAATGTTCCATAATCCACTGGCCTCTGTTTTCCAAAATTCTCAGATCATCAGTCATTTGCAGCGATAACAATGTTCTGCCCCCCCCACATTGCTGGATGACCCTGTGCTGTGCTCTGTTCCAGGGGGTCGCATTAACAGTCGTGACGTGCAGATGTACAACTCACAGCTCAACATCTGGATCCGCGTGGCTCCACTGAACAAGGGTCGCTGGAGGCACAAGATGGCTGTCCTCCTGGGCAAGGTAAACGCAGATCCACGGACGAATGTACCTCTTCTCATAGCATTGTTCAACTTCTCATTATCATTGTATATTTAATGAGGACAAGGTTTCACTGGTTAGGAGTTCTTTAGCCAGACCTGTTTCTTGGTCTCCGTTCACACCTGGTTGTGGCATTTCGGCTTGCACCCGGCACACGAGCAGGTCGCTGCACCTGCTCCACTGGCTCCCGTGGCTGTTGGTCACGGAGCTGAAACTCTGCGTCAATACGCTGAGCCCGCCGTGAGCCTTCCTCTGTAGGTGCTGTGTGTATGGTCAGTGTGTCTGCGGGTGGCCTACCGTGTACCTTAATGCTGTGCCGTGTCGCCCTACACAGGTATACGCAGTGGGAGGCTACGACGGGCAGAGCTGCTTGAATAGTGTCGAGTGCTACGACTCCTTCTCCAACCGCTGGACCGAGGTAGCCCCCCTGAAGGAGGCCATCAGCTCCCCCGCCGTGGCCAGCTGTGCGGGCAAGCTGTTTGTGATCGGGGGCAGACCAGATGACAACACCTGCTCCGACAAGGTGAGGAGCCCCCAGCCCCCCACATAACCAAACAGAAGAAAGTTCCAGACCCAGCTGTAGGTCTGGTGCCAGTTGGAAATAATAGCGGACTATGACTGCCTGGTCCTCTCTCCCTTGCTGATGTAAACATGGTGCAATGTAGTTTGACAAAGGTGAGGCATGTGCTCTCTGCTCAGTGGCACTGACTCATCAGTGACTCAGCGGTGACACATCAGGTTGAACAGCTGGGGAGTGGAGAGGAACAGCATGGATTTGTTTACAGCTGTCCTGATGGCGTTTCCATCTCGAGCACCCAAAATGCACCCAGATTACGCACGCTGTATTTCCCATGACCTAATGCAGACACACCTCAGCCAGAAATGAGTATCGTTATTTCCCACTCCGTAGATATCTACGGTGCCCCCAAATGGGTGCCTTTAGGAAACAGCAGGTAGCAGGTGCTTAAGAGGCTGGATGCTGGGCCTCCCAGGAAGAATCGGGGGGCCCCGGAGTCGGCTGTTAAGAAACCATCGACTTTAAACAGCAATGAACAGGACCACTAGCTGCCGTTTCCCAATAAGGAAATGGATCTCACTCCACATGGGCAGGGCAGATCAGGGCTCCTTTGGTCACAGAGTTCACCACACACGCCCTGCTGTGCCGCTTTGAGGTGTTTCTCTCTCTTTAAAAACATCATGAATTTTCTGGATGATGGAAATGCTAGGGATGGCGTGGAAGCTGACTGGTGTTGGCAGAGGGGGACCCTGCAGGGGATGACTTCCTGTTTCTCAGACAAGGTGTGTGTGAAGAGCAGCTCAGACCAGTTTGTTCAAAGGTCTCGTCCTTCCCAGTTCTGTGACGCTGGCACAAATTGGTAGCACACTCAGTTTTTAATAACCTGCCAGACACACCTGGGTTGAAAAAACGGCAAAACACGAATGCCAGGATTTACCTGCTCAGGGACTCAGCCCAAATTCCCAAAAACCAGGAGCAGTTGTCTGAGAAATCCCATTAACTAGTGTAATGGACTGAACAAGGGCAGGCTCCGTATCCTCCAATGTCCAACAGACTTTCAGTTCCCCAGGTCTAATGCCCTAGTTCCTGGTGTGTAACACCTTTTCCATTCCCCAGGTGCAGTGCTATGACCCAGAGTCAGATTCGTGGCTTCTGAGGGCCAACATCCCTATCGCTAAGCGCTGTATCACTGCCGTGTCGCTGAACAACATGATCTATGTGTCTGGTGGCCTCACAAAGTCCATCTTTTGCTACAACCCTGTGGAGGATTACTGGATGCACATCGTGCATATCTTGAATAAGCAGGTATGTGTCCAAGGAGAGACCCCACCTCTACCCTCAGCAGTCACGTGACCCTCGGCTGATTCCTGACTTCCCCCTGCCTGTCCACAGGAGAGCTGCGGCATGTCGGCGTGCAATGGGAAGATCTTCATTTTGGGGGGCCGCTACGAGAGCGGAGCGGCCTCTAACATGGTCACGTGCTATGACCCCGCCACAGGCATCGTCACAGGTGTAACCATCATGCCACGTCCCGTCTCCTACCACGGCTGTGTCACTATCCATCGCTACAGTGACAAGTCCTCGCGATCCTGATGTGCTCCCAAGGCACTGACACAACTTTTCTGACTCTGTGTGTGAATACACTCTGTTTTGTCCTTTAACAAGTGTGCCATATGGGTAATTGAAAAGTCTTCTGGGTCTGTCAACCAGCAACAGCTTGACTGTGCCTTTAAAAGATTAAACCTATGTACAGTTCCTATTTTCAATGGCGAAGGGCTCAGAAGTTAACCATTGCCTCCTATGGGGCCTTACTCTGCTCCCTGAATCCAGCCACGGTGTCTTCCTTTCAAACCCTGACCCTTTGGCCAGTCAGGCGGTATTTTCTGGTGGTTGAGCTGCTTTGTGTTTCACTGTAAGCTGATATCCATCCCAGCTGTTTTCCTGAGTAAGGTCGTCTTTTTTTTTTTTAAGACTATTGGACACTGTTTTTTATAAACTCTGATTTATTTTTTTGTTTTTGTTTGCCGCAATCAAATAATTTATTGTAATGATCATTACTTATCAGCCGTTGGCTTTTAATTGTGTCGTGGGGTGTCAGCACTGCAGTGTCCCCACCCCCCTCCAGGCCATCACAGCTGTGCTGTACAGTCAGGATGCTGCACTGTCTGTCAGCTGACATGTGGTCTACCTCTAGACCTGTGTGGGATCTGAGCTTCAGTTGGCTTGGGTCAGCTTTGGCTGCATTCATGTTACAAGCCACATTGTTGAATTCCGATTCGATCTCCCTATCCTGACCTGTATCTAACTATAAGGTGACCGCATCCATCCTACGCAACGGCACGCATGCACACATCATCTGTGTCACCATCAACAAAAAAACGTCACAGTCCCTTTTGTTTGTGGCCACGCTTTGCCATTTCCTTGGCAATTGATTCAAACACTACTCGATTTCGGTAGATTCCTTCCAGTTTGTCTTGAACTGATTAATTTCCCCAAGTATCAAATTGCCAACTTCCCCATCCTTCCACTGACTCCTGTCCTTCATTCTTGTTTTGCTGCGACGCTGGTGCTGGCTGATGGAGGATGCGTATAGGCAAAAAAAAAAAAAAATCACATGAATTCTGATCTGACCGTTCTCATTCATGTTCCATGGCCACTAATTGGATACATGTCTGATCTCAGACCCCGTATGAAAGTGACCCAAATCTGATTTGAAAAGATTGGATTTCTGTGTCCACACAGCCCCAAAAAAATCAGATGTGTGTCACATTAATTCAAAAAATCGGATTTGAGTAACTTCAGCTTTGTAATGTGAATGTAGCATTTGAGCAATGAGCAGGCTCACTGGGCTAAGTTGTATTTTTTATGTGTAAATATTTATGAATAAAAATCCGAACATTTTATATGTCCTTTAATGGATAGCTCTTTAATGTGTGTTGAGTTTGGCTCCACCTCTTTCAGTGTCCCATCATATCAGTAAAGAATGGCTTCTGTGCAAAAGTGTGCTTTATTATTTTATCACCTGTTTATATGGCTGGGCTTCTGTCTGAGAAGGATTCTCGATTCTGGGGTTTCCCTGCAGGGTTCAGGCTCCTGTCAGTGACCTGAATTCAGCCCGGACATAATACTCTTGTGTTTTTTCACAAAAAAAAAAGCAGGGTTGATTTTCTAAGGAGTACAACTGACCATGGTGCATTATGACCCGCTGTGTGTCTGTGTGTGTGTCTGTGAGAGGTGCTAGGCCGTGCTTTATGGCTGCCTCTTGGGATGTGACAGGCCACGGTTTCCTGCTAGCCCATGAACATGGCTCCCTTGGCTGGAGGCCTAGCCATTCATTTGCTCTAAAAGGAACTGATCTGCTGCCATGTGGACACGCAGCCCCTACAGGAATTCTTTACTGTAACCATGGAAAAGCTGACATCACTGGGAAAGCGGTCAAGGCAGAGATGCCAGCTGCAGGATAGTGGTGCCTCTGACACTGAGAGAGAAGGGACCTGAAGGTTCTGGATGTATCACCTTAAGCCACAACCCCCCCCGTTGGCTCTGAACTCATAGGCCGTGTGTGTGTGTGGCCTGCTTCTGCCCAGGTAAAGCCATTCCATACTAATTGAGCATGGACCACAGTGGCCATCCAGACGAAGAAAGGCAGGTCCTTTTTCCTGTCCTCTTCGCCTTCTCATCGTTCACCGTCAGCCATCACAGGTGAGCGCACACACACACACACACGGTAGCAGCCTGACCTCTGTGTGGTCCCAGGGTGCTTTCACAGCTCCAGTCCTTCTCTCACACACCCACGATGTGCTTCTCAGTGAGTTAACTGATAGTGGAACAGTCTACCGACAGGAATGTGTACCTTGGCAAGACGTCTGCCAGGTGTGGCTCCACTTGGGGTGAATGTAAGGAGGAGAAGCTTGAATGTGAGTTGACCTCTCGACTGGGAAGGGTCGATGATAGGCTGGTCCTGTCTAATGAGAAAGCAGGTGAACCCGGAGCCCTGTATCATGACAGAGAACCATATTATTACACACTGCATTCTTATGTTGCGACCTTTTTACTCAGAGCTCTGTACAAATGCTTTCAGGGGTTACTGAGGAGAAGATGGTAACGTTGGAGCTAATTCCCGGCATTCCTCTAACTGCCTGCCCAGTGCCTGTGAGGCACGCCCCTGACGGGCCCAGCCAAACATGGCACCGTATGGCTGACCTCATCTGCACATACATCGCTGGGACACGCATCTCATGGGCTGAAAGGTGCCGCCTTTGACCACAGGTGGGTCCAGTGTGTGTGCTATTTACTGCTATCCTCCTTGAGTGTAATCATATGGCCTACACCATGCACAGCAGGTTTAGCTGGCTCATGAAGAACATTAAATAATCACTTACTAAGCATATGCTTCTTGTGATTCACCTTAAGGCCTCAGGGTTCAGCGATGGTGCATCGCACCTGTTTCTCGATCACGTTTCCAAGTTTAAAACATGCATTATTGCATTGTCACTGTTGTGAAAAGGCCCAGTCCCATGGTACACTCAGAGAGTAGGACAGGTGGAGGAGATGTGCAGAATCCAAATGGTCCCTCTGTCCCCCAAGATGGCAAGGCACAGAGTTGTCCTGACAGGTCCTCTTCCTGCCCTTGTGTTTTGGTCTCTTTGCTGTGGGAATGGCAGAGCTGGTTCTCCTTTCTTCTCTGAATGAGTGAAGTTTAGACTATACCTCTGTTTGTCCACCTTCAAGCAGCTCAGTTCAGACATTGTGGGTAGATGCCTGGTCTTCGCCCAGTCACGTACAAATACAGCAGGTGATCTTTGACTTGTGGCCTAATTCACCTGATACATTTCTGAGTATATACTCAGTCAGGTTATCATTTAGTGATGCTGTTTTGTTTCCGTTTGACGTCACACATTCCTCAAAATGTAGCATGTAGAGTGATGTGATGGGTGATTTAATTAGCTGCCGAGTTAAATTTGCTCCATCCTCTCTATTTACGGTTTGATTTCCAGTGTAAAATGCATGCCCTGTGTTTTCTAAAGATCAACACCAATCCACCTCAAGTGACCAGGAGAAGTGACATGCTGTAAATGTTTAGTGTGACTGTGACAGCACGAAATGGATGGGACCAAACTATGAAATCTCTAATGGGGCAAAATCCGGAATCTGACTCTCAGAATCTGACTTGCATCAGTGCAGTGAGCTGCTGAAGCACAAATGTACCGGTTTTCATTGTGTAAGAACCCAAATGTGGTTGCTTATGGAGTTATTATAGCACCATCTCACACTGATGGAGAGTTTGTAATTCCTGCTAGTTTGTGAGGAGGATAGTCAGTCTGTCTGTCTGTCTCTGTCTGTCTATTGGCCTGTCTGTCTGCGTGACTGCAGTACAGGGAAGCCCGGCAGGCAGGAGTTTTATACACTCTTTTAGAGACAGAGTAGTCCTGCTGTTGATTCTGCGGTGATTCTGCTGGTGGATGAGCTGCTGCACTCCTTGCTGCCACATGATCCAAGTGAGGCCAACATGTAGAGCATAATGCTGCGTGTGTAGATGCGTGCAGGTCCGGCCTGGCCTTCCTCACTCAGTGAAACTACAGCTGGTCTCTTTTGACGATTCGGCATCAGGAAACCAAAGGCTTCAACCTGTGCATGAACATCCATTTTACGTTTGGACCTTCCCACTATACTCTGGTGGAGTGTGGTGCCACTGCCCCCTAGTGGACTTAAACCTACATTACTTTTTTTATTTGATAAAAATACTATAGTTTTAACTGCTACCAGATATTTTAACGGGACTCACAGGAACAAGATACTGTAGGTTGTGTCTACATGAGCAGCTGGGAATTAAATTTGCAAACACGGCCAGTATCAGAACTGTTGCTCAGTGTAATTAACAACCTAAGACTACGTGGCTAAAGGCTGCTATTAAACCACATACCGAGTCAGATCAATCGAACCGGTAGTCCTGGAGGTGGGCAGGGCAAAACTCTCCTATGGATTAGTGGGAAAGGCAGGGGTTATGGTCCAGCCTGTCAGACCAGTTAACTTTGGGTTTTGCTACCAATTCATCCCAAGCTGCAAATGCAGTTGCCATGCTAAGTGGCATCATGGTTACAGGGCTGGACTCGGAAGCTGGTGCCAGTTCCCTGATGATTATGTGGGTCTCCACTGTACCTTGGACTCTGTATGTCCATCATTCTGTCTTTCCAGGCCACCTGTGTCCATAGAGACATCCAGACAGGACTGGACACTGGGTCAGAAGTATATTGACTGTATCGACACACACACACACACACAGAACTGAGGCAGCGACGCATCATTGCAAGGACCAGCTCAGCCCGTTGTTATGGTAACGCCAAGTTACATGGCTGGAGAAAGGAACACCGGAATGTTCTATCTGTACTGTTTCCTGATTACAGTGCAATTCTTTTCAGGGCTGTCAGATAGCAAATGTTACTGTCACTGAGACAGATAATTCAGTAAGTGAGCACCTAGGTCTGCAGGTGGGGAGGGAGCCAGCCCGCAATATCCTTAGAGAGAACCTGTTTGTAATCTGTGCCTGATGTCCATCTGGCAGATTACAAACACCCACCCTGCCCTCTCAATATCATGATGATTTTCTTTCAGCTGCTCCCACCAGGGGTCACCATAGTTAATATTTCCCCAAAATCGACAATTCTGTCTTAGAAACATTCAGCATATTTATTAGCAATGAGAGAAATATCTAATATTTACATTTTCCTATTTGTTTGTTTTTCAAACAGACATCATACAAAAGCATTAAGCTATACATTTTGTTCAAGAAAGCTCCTAAAACAGAATAATTTCAAAGATTGGGAGGGAATACATTGCTGGTCAGAGTCAGATTAGTTAATATTAACATCTGTAAACTTCTGTCATTAAAGTTAAAAATTCCAAAACTGCATCCCCAGAAGGAAAATGTGTCATGGGGAGATTTTCTGTACAAGTGAATCCTAATGTTCATGACGTGCAGTTGTTGTATTCTGTGAAGAATAACACTTTCTTTCTTGATGCCTCCCTTCTTGCACAGAAAACAGGGATGGAGCTAATGCAGTATCCCATTATCTCCAGCAGAGGGCTCCAATCACAGGCTGCATATCTGAGACCCACTCTGAAAGATGGCCGACGGATTGGAGGGTCGCTGTGTTCTCACTGGTTGTCCCTCGTAAGCCATAACAGTGGAGGAGGAGACGGAAATGACATCAGCATCGGAAAAACCGGCTCTAAATATACCAAAAGACAGCAGCCCACCCAGCCTGGCTCAGATACAGAGCAGTGAGCGCCCCCTTCAGGCAAGGAAACTCTATTAAAACATTTACAAAAGCAGAGATTCACTATTATCTGACAGCATGGTTTGATGTTACAAACTGCTCCCATAAATGGTGCATCTGCTGGATGCCATGACATTCATTGTTAACATCACCAAGATCATCGGAACCTCAGTCAGTACTAAAGACTACCGCTAGACCTCCTCTGAATCAGGTGCCTCATTGTTAGAGGCTACCTGTTATTTGTTGTACCAAATAAAATCAAAATTTCTTAATTATATTTGCTGATATAATACATTCAGAGACGATTAAGTATATTTTTACTTAGCTTAAAAGCTACCTTTAAGGGCCTCAGAAAACGTGTCCAGCTGAACCCGCAGAGCTGGGACTGGTGCGTTAACGAGTCATGTGAATTATCTTACCTCTAGTCTGATGCCTGTCTGTTGGGGGCGGAGCCTCTCCACCTTCGGTGTCTCCACCACTTTGGGGCTGTCCCTGCTGAATGCTGCCCGGTAACTGGTAACCATGGGGATGACAGGCAAGTTGGCACCGTCAACCCTAAAGGTGTGTTTTTGCTCTGTTGGCCTCTGCTGATTTGGCCCGGTCCAGTCCTGGTAATCCTGTCTGTAAGGAGAGTTTATTTTAATTGTGCATCAATTTAACTATTGGGGTAATGTAATTGGAATATGTACTGCTTTGATTACTGTACTGTATGTTGGAGTATGAAATTTCTTTTGATTGATTTCAATTGTTTTATTGCATGTGTTTTAATTGATGTATAATACAGATTTAAAAAGGAGAGTAAAAGCCTTAGAGTGGGATTCCACCCTTGGATGACATCCTCAGCAGACAATGGTCTGTATCGTTTGTTTGTTCTATTACAATCCACTCAACAGGTATATTGAGCTGTACCTGTGCCAACTCACTTTGCAAAGGGTCACAACTGATCATCGGCTGACCCGTTTACACTACGGTGACTTTAATATTTACGTAAATACCCTCTCGCTCTGTCTACGGAGATGTTCAGCACCAGTCATTATTATCAATGCTGCATAACAATCATATCAATCAGCAGGAAGACATCAGCATTTCTGTGCCATCTGGGGTAGCCTGGGGACGACAAGCCAAGCGTGCGGGGCCTGAGTTTAAAATCCACCGTTAGCTTTAAATTTATTTGTCCGCTCAGTGACAGTCAAATGAAAATCAGTCTCGCATCTTCAGTTGTCTTCCTTTGTAACTCTAGTGGTCTTCGTGCACAACTGGTCCATCTCGTACCTGTACGAGCTCGTTATAAACACTTCTGCCCGTGGTTCCCTGGGTTTTCCTCGTCTTCTGTCCAATTTCTCTGCTCTTTTCTGGGTCGTGTTCGGGTAATATTCCCCGGAGAGACCCGTCTTGCCTTCCGTGACAGTAGACACGATCTGTCTCCTTGGAATGGGCCAGGGCTTGAAGTCCTGTCTGTAAAGGCTCAATCTGGGTTGGGGTACGCTGGGCGGTTGGTCATCATCATTTAGCTGGTCCGTATTTCTCCGCTTCGCCTCTGCCGGGTCCCGAACCGAGAGCGGCCTTCTGTGATCAGGGGCCGGACAGCAAATTTGTAGTGTGCGGTCTGTTGGAAGGTGTGTCGTTACGGATCCTGGCGCATCCTGCTCCCTTCTGTCAGAGTAATTCGAAAGTGTCAGCGGCACTACCAGATCAGACTTATCTAACTGACTCCAGAACCGAGCCAGGCAGCAGACTCTGCTAATGCACGGCCAAGCCATGGTTTTTTTTTATTACAAAATGCGAACGAAAAGGGAGAAAAAACGTTACGCGGGTGCGTGTACATGGACACCCGGAGAAACAGTCTGGCCTGTATTCTCCACGGGAATTTTCATTATTCGCCTGCTCCGCTTTTATTTCCCGCGGTCTGAAGGGCTTCCATCCCATGCAGAAATAAATGGCTGAATTTTTGTCCAGAGAGCCACAGGCAGCATGAAACGTCACCATGCTCCCCGAGTCGCGTGCGCTGTCGTGAACATCTCTCTGATTTGATCATTCATCTTGGTTCAGTATCATAAAGCTGAAACGTGCACCGACCACTCCCCCCGAAAAAAAGTTATAACTAATCACGCTAATTTAGAAAATATCTGTACTTTAATCACATCATTTTATTTAACGACTTTCATTTCATTTACATACTGTGTGACGTATCCTATATACGCTCAGACAGCGGTGTAATTTCTTTTTAAAGTTATGGCATCGCTGCATTTTTATAACGTTTCATTTGGGAGCGCATAATGAAAGACTTGCTGGTTTAGACATCAAAGACGGCGTAATTGGTTGCGGATAGCACACGGCAAGGAGAATTGTACCTGTTATTGATATCTCAGAAGCACTGATTTTGGGTCAGTTTGAGCATTTTATTTGCCACTAGTTGTAATTTCTTTATAGTAATAGTGCGGTTACTCTTGCGGGCAAAGAGGGGAACTTTTTCACGGTTTCACTTTGTACTACATTCCCCATGAGCACCCATCCTTTTATGGGGGGGGGGGTCATTGCTTTAACAAGTATAAATGTGGAACTGACATGTGATTTTCCATGACTCACAGATTATGAGCTGCTAACAAGGTCTTAATTTGTTGCCCTGCGTTAATTTTGTATTGTTCTGGAAGTCTAACATCAATCAGTAGTAATTTCGCACTGTTATAAATTCAGTGACATATACGAACATATTTTACCTGTAACTAATCATGAAGTGCTCAAGTAAGACAGACGTACTGAGGCCGAGTTCATCCTAAACTAATGGTAGCACAGCCTAGCGCTCTCTAACTTGGTGAGAGCACGTTCTGCCTTTTGGCCATCAGGGGGCAGTGTTGTACTTTCTTACTTAAGTCTCTCTTCCTTTTCCCATGTGGTCGGTGCGGAATGTGTGTCAGTGGAGTGATACGCTTTCTGTCTAGGCCCGTGGTGAGTCAGCAGGAGTGCCCAAACATGTACCACGAAGAGGAGAGGGTCCAGTTTGAGACACAGCCCTACATCTCCACAATTCCCATGGTTAACGAGTGGAAGGGCTCAAAGTTACAATGTCTCTGCAATAGAATGCAGCATCTCGCTGTGCGTGAGGGGCATAGACAACAATGCTGCATTGTGGGAGAGGTAAGGTGTGAGGTGTGTGTGTATGTGTGTGCGTATGTGTTTGTATACAGAGCACTACCAGGCTCCTCATACACACACACACACACACACCACATATCCTGGGAGAGCTGTACACTTGCTGTCCTACACCCCTCTCTCTGTTAGAATCCCTGAGACGCAATCATAGACAGTCCCTTGTGTATTTGTCTGACCCCTGCAGTAATTCCTGATTCTCACTGGTCCTCATTATGTATCGATGTGTGTTTTTTTAGCAAAAACGGTGTGCTGTCAGTTTTGCCAATTAAAAGGCTTTTCAAAGACTGCCTGTGCCCCCCCCCCCCCCACTTCCCCAATTCTCAGATCAAACGTTGATGGTTCTCTTGGTCTCCAGTGTAGATGCCTGGAACAGATCAGAGAGTCTGGAAGTTTGTGAGAGTGGTGGAGGGGAAGCAGGAGAGAGACAGAGAGGCAGAAAGAGGGAGACAGAAAGACAGACAGAGAGAGAGAATCTCACATATTACAGCCCAAAGCTCCACAGCCTCTGCTCTAACTACTGCTCCCTCTGCTGTAACACACGTTCCATTACGATCCTCGGTCACTGTGACCACAGGAGTTTCTGCCCCATGGAGTTGAGTCAGATCTGTGCTACAACTTTGCCTGTTGCTATGGATACCGGCTCAGGTAATGAAGTTTGTTGCCATAGTAACTGCAGGGGCCTGAACATGTCAGGTGTCAGTTGCACATCAGTCTCTGGTACTTTTACACATAGCTAAAGACGTCTGGGGTTATAGGACACTGAAGGCGTGTTCCAGTGTGTTAAATCTATGAAATCACTGTTTGGTGGCTTTGGGGCTGTGTGCTCAGCGTATGAAGGTTAACGTGTGGGTGTGGCTGAGTGTGTGTGTATCAGTGTGAATCACAGCATCTTTATAGTCCGTGGGCTGAATGTCTCTGTCTACATGGCCGTCAACCTCAAACTCACTCTGATAAATTTTTCTTGAAGGGAATTTGCCTGACAGACCAAGGATTGTAGTGTGCACAAAATGGCTTAGCCAGTATCAGATTATTATTCTGTAAAGGTCACCGAAACTTTGGTCAGTGTGGTGCTCATAGTTACACTCCCCAAAACATCCATTTCCACAGCATATAAAAGTGAAAATTTGACCATAGGTTGGGTGAGAAACCTAGTGACGGGACAAATGAGGCTTCAAGACCCGGGTGAGTGGGAATATGCTGAACTACCGATCAATGCTGGCTATCACCAACGTTGATTGATTAGTTCAGGATATTCCCACCTACCACAGATTTTGAAGCCTCATTTGTTCCATCACCAGAACAGAGAACAGTATAGCCAGACTCTCTGTTCCACTGGTACAAAGTCTCATATGACAGTAAAATTGTAGCACATCTTAAAAGGTTTACATGTCTATAAATGTTTTTTATTGCCAGGCCTTAAGTAAAACACATTCACTCCCTTGCTATTAGGCTATGGAAGCCCAGAAGTGTCGCACTCCTGCTGTGTTTTTAAACACCTTTAATTGGTGTGTTTGACCCTTGTTCGTTAGCAGTAGACACACGTCTGCACATGTGGTTTAATTCATTTGACAACTGTGATAAAGGAGTTTTGGCAAAGCCACCCAGTCAATACCTTACATCACGGATCCCGTCTTATCTGTCCATGATACGCTCACCTGGTCTTTCATATGACCTCATCTGACGATGGAAACGGTTCCTACAGAGAGTTCTGATTGAACAACATATCGATATGCGCTAAGGCATCAAACTCATCTGAAGATGCACCGGTGCCGGTCTTGCAGCTTTGGACTGGACATCTCCAACTAAGCTTCCAGTGCCTGCGGTCATCACCAGCACAGCCCAATGACACCTATGCAAGAGAACAATCACTCTGAAACCTCCCACTGCACAGCCTCCGTGAAGTGTCAAATTCTGCCTGCAGTATGGCTTCCTTTGACTTCCTCTCTGTGACCAGTGGCATCTAAAGCTGTCACCTGTCCCCCGATCTACAGCCACATGCAATGCCCAGCTTCAAAACCCCCAAAGCATAACGTCCCTGTAAGATTACAACATGTCAGCCTCCGCCTTGTGGTTGTCTGCAGCTGGTTACATAACGAAGACCCCCGACTTGTGACTGACTGCCTTACTGCAAGAGAGACTCTAAAAAATATCATTCCTTTCATATCCTGCTGACGCAACTGAAGGTAAAAATGTTAAAAAAAATTGTAAAAAAAAATTTGAAGTTTAGAAAACTATTTCTGGAAAAATACTGACATTATAAATGAAACAACAGTGAACGTTGCACTTTCTAAAAACATCAAGACTTTCATCTGTTCCCCATTTATGATGATCAGTGCATTGGGCCAGTTAGGCTCATGGATTCATTCTGGGCCAGCTCCAGTTCGGTATTCGACCCGGCTCAGTGCTGAGCCACCCCAATGCACAGCTCCACTCCCCATGAAATGATGGACATGCCCACCTTTCCTCTTTCAGCCCATGTAATTACCGCATTAAATCGCATTACATTGCATTTGCTGCAGGGGGTTCCAGACTCCTACATCCTGCATGGGGCTCTGACCCACTTGGAAAGTTGAGGTTTTTCTGGAATATTCTATATTCTCCCACGGGTGTAATATAAGGTCCCACCAAAGACTTATTTAGCATTTCCTAGGCTGTGGGGCTATGACTATTTCTTCAGACTGCTCAGTCTAAAGAATCACGAATGAGGAACTACTCAGCTGGTACCCTTGACTTGTTCAGCAAAATGACCACCAAAGCATGTGAAAATATGAGTTTGTGAATGAAGTAACTCGGGGAGACGTCGTGCTGAGTCAGTCTGCCGAAAGGCGTAGTCTCTTTGACAAGAGCGTAGAGACGACGCCGTGTGTTTTACGCATGCGTGCCTGTAAGAGATCGCGTCTGGCAGGGGATTCAACATATTGCTGACCCTGTGCAAGGTCGCCTCACTAAGGCATCACCATGGCAACGTGGGGGTGGGGCCTGTCCTATTGCCAGAAATGTTTGCCCTTCAACACTCCCACGATGACAACCAGGCAGATGTGTGGTCCGCTGCAGCAAACCTCACTTGGGTTTGACTTTGAGGAGAACAAGCCGTCAGAGGTGGCAGCAGTTTTGACATAGGCAGCTGCTGAAAACCTCAAAATGGTATAGAGTCTCTGGAGAATTCATCCTCATTCACTCACATGGAATCAAACTCATGCAATTTAATTCCAAAATGATTCTCCAGAATATGTTTTGGAGAAAAATGAGTCCATCTGCTCCTTCAAGCAGGTACCGTCCTCCGGTTTCCATGGTGCTGTGTTGCTACGGAAACCAGTGCAGGCTCTGCAGTGAGTGTAGACACCGGGAGCTCTTGGGAAGAGCTGAGATGATTACTGCGTGTCTGTCATCGCTGAGCGTGAAAAACATCTTATGAAGTGTGACCTGAGGAATAGCACAGCAAGCTGTATCTTTTAGCAGCCATACCTATAGGATGTTAGTTCATATCGCAAGCAGGTGACCCCAGTTAGCTGACATCCCCAGACGGTGATGAGTAAAACTGCATTGCTTGTCACTTTAGATGGGAGCATTGCAGTGCTGCATTAAACTTCCGCCATCTCAGCATGTTTTGGATGTTATTTCTGTATTTGTAATCGTTCAATGCGCTCATGGTGCTGTTCACAGATGAATATGAGACTGAGAGAGATAAATGAAAACAGATTAAAAAACAGAGACAGCAAGATGAATGGGGAGAGTAAGAGACAGAGTGGGACAGAGAGACAGAGTTAGAGTGGGACAGTGAGAGAGAGACGGAGTGGGGCAGTGAGACTTTTAAACCCTTAAATGGGTCTGTGCTACTCCACAGAACCATCGATGAGGCCTCAGGGAACAGAGCGGCCAGTAGATTGAACTGACAGCTTCGTCTAAACCCTATTAAAACAGAACAGGGTGGATGGGGGCTGGAATGTTAGACACAAACCCCCCAGGAACTGTGGGGGGATTAAACATCTCCTGAACAGCTCTGTATCAATATTCACTGAAGGCCAGAGTTACTCTGCCTCATGGTGCTGAAGGTTTGAGACTGGGGATTTAGACCCACACAGCACTGTTCATGTTTAAACCCTTCAGCATGGTTCAGGTTTAAATCCCTGGTGTACTGTTCAGGTTTAATCCCTGTGCTACTGTTTTGGTTTAAACCCATGCAGAATAACTCTGGTTTAAACTCAAGCAGTCTGGTTAAACCCTACCCAATATTCTCCTAGTGACTTAACCACACACCTTATTGTGGGCCCCCTTAACCACAGACCTGAGTGTGGGGGCCCTTAACCACAAACCCGAGTGTGGACCCTATTAACCACAGATGTGAGTGTGGGCCCTTAACCTCACACCTGAGTACGGGCCCCCTTAATGACATACCTGAGTGTGGGTCCTTAACCTCTGACCTGAGCCACTTTTACGTTATTTAGTGATGATGATCCAGGCTCCCTCCTCCATCCCTTTGTTTTTCCTTCCCTCCCACTCTTTCTCCATTCTTTCTCTGCTGTGTGCCTCTGTTTTGGGGGCAGAGGAAGCCCATGGCCCCGAGCCAGCTGCCCCCCCCCCCCCCCCAGCTCGGCAGTAGTGCGGATCTTTCCCCACGTGCTGTCTGCTCACAGGTCCCTTCTTCCCAGCCCTGCACACCCTCCAGGCTCAGCTGTTGCCTAGCGACAGGCTCCCAGTTCATCGGAGGGAATCGATGCTTTATTGGTGTTACTCATTATTTTCTGTCTTACAGTTATAGACTTGATTGTCACCGATTAGGCAAACAGACTTCCTGTGTATGTCTGTTTTTCCACTTTCCATTGCCACTTAGCCGGGCAGGTTTTAAGAACGTAGGATTTGATAATAGAATTGAATTGCTATACTTTATTCATGCCTGTGGTGAAATTGGGTAATTTTGACATATCCTGCCCCCCCATATACAGATGAGAGTAGGTTTTGGGGTCAGAGTGCAGGGTCAGCCAGCATTACTGCAGTAAGTGCGGGTAAGGGCCTTACTCAAGAGCCACAAGAGACACGGCACCCCTGCCAGCCAAGGGAACTGAACCGATGACCTTCTGGACAGGATGTTCTGACCCACAGAGCCACACATTGCCTCTACCATAGTACTAGGTTTTTGTAGGTAGTTTTGGAAAACTGGTGCCCAATTCTGAGAAAAATGTGTATCCCATAAGGAAGAACATTAATATATTTACGGTATATGGGAAATGTTTAGCAACATTGTGTGTCTGACTTTAAGTTCAGCCAGCATGACTCTGCAGGCAGTGGAACTGGTTATGTGGTGTTGCAAATTTGACTTGCAGTGTGGTAGATTTTACATACAGTGTTTGACTTTATGTGTAGTTTAATTTTTAATGTAATGTGGCTAATTATCTCCACAGTGCAATTGACTTTTTGTGCAGTGTATGCTGTAGATGTTTTTTTTTCATGCACTGCAGCTCGGCTCACTGTGGGTTCTTGCACGATTGGGTGGATGATCCTGCTGTCACCCTCCGGGTGGATGTTCTCACGTCACCATGGTGTCTTCTGATGTTTTTTCAAAGCCTATGCCACAGCAAGTTTTTCTAAAAGGAGAAGAACATTACATATTCTATTTGCTGCTGTGATAAAATATTCACAAAGCCCCTTCCTGATGCAAAAGGGGCCATGTCCCTCTCCCTCTCTGTCCCACCCCCTCATGGCTCTGCCCTAGCACTGGAATGTTCCTGGAGCTCCCCTGATTGTCCCCGCAGAATCACAGGCCTCACCCTAGGGTGACCCCAAAGTTTTGCCTCTCAAGCATAACCTCAGTAGTTTTGCCGCATGCAGGTGGTGGTGAATATTCATGAGTGTACAGCGGAGTTCCAGTGGCATCCAATCAAAATCATTTCCGGCGTGTCATTTATGCATATTCATAAGCAGGCTTGTATTTCAGCAATAGCCACAGCTGCCTGGTAGAGGCTAAGGCTCATGTCTTCCAGCTGGTGAAGTGGACGCTCTGGTCGCATTTAGATCGTGCTCATCCAGCTGCATGAGACCTTCTGTCAGCAGAGGCAGAGTACAGGCCTGGCTGCGTGGGACTGGGTTTTACGTCACAAGAGTTCTGTTCGATTTGAAAAGTAGATGTTATGTGTTATTCCCTATGGAAAAATGAATTTGAAACCACGGGACAGTGATCCCATGTCCATGAGGAGGACAGTAAGGCACGGCACTGTAATCCTAACAGGTCCTCTCATGGCACGGCCAGACTTCTAATTAATTAACCTCCATTGAGCTCTTGACTGAATGGATCACAATATTCATATCACATTTAACCAAAGCCTGCAGTAGAGGCCTGCAGCTTTCAGCTGAGTTGAGCTGAAAATGTGGAAGTCCAGAGAGAACACTGGCACAAGTGCTTAATTCTCCACCCAAACACATTAGCATTTCATTAATTCAGATTAATCAAACACTCTGTCGCTTAATTGTTCAGCAGCTTAAATAATTCCATAATCAATGATTCACTGAAACAGCAAACACTATTATTCATTTAAGGAGGAAGAAAGGAAATGTCTCGTATTTTCATTATTACAGTTACGCCCCTAATTACTCTGCTAACACCAACACAGTGCAGCATTCCTGGAAAATGACCTCAGTTACCACGTCTGCTTCATTTGACTCCTGAGATGAATTCAATCAGTAGTTCAATCAGGAGTAATTCTGAGCCTGGTTGCAACCAAAGCCATATAGATGATATGCTAGCAGGACCACATCTGAGAAGCACTTATGAAGAGGAATTCATTGAGAGGGGCCGAAGAGGAGGAGGAGGAGGAGGAGGAGGAAAGAGTAAGGAAGACATGAGGACAATGCAGGCCCCCTTAAGGGTAGTTTCATCTCCTATGTAGAGGGGGTCTCCTTCCAGCAGGGCAATGGCTAAGGAACACTGACAGAACATGCCCATTTACAGAGTGGTGCATCCAACTCAGAGACCCCAAGACCATCCTGCTCCATCTGTCATACCATTTCTCATGCAGTCAGCATTTAATACTTCGTGTGTGCTAGGTGGTGGAGGAGACTTTCTGTGGTTGCCATGAGAACAGCAGCTGCATAGATAGACCCACAGTGCCAGTCCCTGGGACTTTAACCCTTTAAGCCTGACCAGCTTTGAGTGGAATCTGGATCTGGAGGGCTATAGGGTATGGAATATAACAGCAGGGGGAGTAGTACTTAGTGCATTAAACCTCTGATGAGAAATCAGCTCTCTTCTGCATGGATAAAAGCTGGTTTATAGCACACCTGCATTTTTAATCTGCTTGTGTGTGAAACAGGTAAGGTGGACTGTTTTTGTTTTTGGACCACAGCTGAACATAAAACACTGCGCCGCGACCAAACTGAAACTTAATACAGCTTTAAATTTCAGAACTGCTGTCGCCTGCCCAAACACCATTTTCGTCGCATTTTGGCTTCCCTGCCCCCATGTTAGTGGAATGCTTGCATGTTAGCTGCAGGCTAACTCTCCTCCTGTGTTTTTCCCGTTTACCTGCATCACTCCCCTCTCTCCAGAGTGTTCTCCCTCCCATTCTGTCCATGCCAGCACTTCAGTGCTGTTATATTTTGTAGGATAGGGAATTGTCTGGGGAGGGCATGCCGATCCGCTTCATTAAACACCCCCCATGCCGCAGACTTCATCACTCCCCCCTCACCCTCTGCCTCTCTCTCTCCCTCTCTTCAACAGACGTCTCCTTGTTAACGGTGCGGCACATGACAGTTGGGGGGTGGGGGGGGCAACAGAAACTGGAGAGATGCTCATTTTTCAACAAGAGAAAGAGGATGGAGAAAATGTAAAGTGGATGAAAGGAAGGTGAAGTGGACAGAGGAAAAGTGGAGTGGATAAAGGAAAGGCAGAGAGGATGGAGGAAAGGGAAGAGGATGAAGGAAAGGTAGAGAGGATGGAGGGAAGGTGGAGTGGACAGAGGAATAGTGGAGTGGATAAAAGAAAGGTGGAGAGGATGGAGGAAAGGAAAGAGGTTAGAGAAAATGTAGAGAGGATGGATTATATATATTTCAAATACACAGCACCACAATGCTGGCACACATAAACAAAACTACAAACACAATCAGAAACATATAATTAGTTACAGGTACAGTACTCAAAATATTACAGGTAGAATACAGCAATGCTACAACTCAGCTGCAGGGTACTGAATGTCCACCCCACACTTCAGCTACAGGTTACCGAATGTCCACCCCACACTTCAGCTACAGGTTACCGAATGTCCACCTCACACTTCAGCTACAGGTTACTGAATGTCCACCCCACACTTCAGCTACAGGTTACTGAATGTCCACCCCACACTTCAGCTACAGGTTACTGAATGTCCACCTCACACTTCAGATGCAGGGTACTGAATTTCCACCCCACACAAGGAAGAATCTGTCAAAAAGGGAGCACTGTGTCCTGGCCTCCAGGAGGCAAGGTTGTAATGGGAGGCCTGGTTCCTTTGAGTCCATTCCAGGAAACACCAATCTCTTCCTGCAGCTTGATGCCCATACAGTATTGCCGACCAGAAGATTACAGGTTTAATTAGTAGCAGTAGCAGGAAGCTGTGTAAATAGCACCCACGTGGCAGCCTTCCTGTAAGCGTGTACAACATATGTCAGCAACACGCCCCCACCATGGTCACGAGGTGCAGTCGTCTGGCCCCTCACCTCACGAACCAGGTGCAAACAAAAGCTGGTAAACAGAACATGGGCATGGTGGGGGGGGAGTTTGGCCCACTCCCCCCCATCCTCGTTATGGAGGTAAAGAAAATATTGACATGTATGGAGATGCTTGCTACCGCAGCATAAATATTGACTCACTGTACAGCTTTCACGGTTCTGTGAATAAGCCATAAATATTTGTTTTTTTTTATCATTCATCATAATATAATCACTGTCTAGTTTGGAGGCTATGAAAGCAATCCCATTTGATGTTACATTATTCCTGCCCTGCTCAGGACAGCAAGACTATGCAGGAGAGCAATACAACAGCATCGTCAGGAAAGCTTGTTAAGGATGAGCTGGAGGGACAAAAGGCAGCTACTATTCACTGTAAGGTGGAGGGGCCTCATTACTCATTGTAAGGTGGAGGGAACTGGTAATTCACCGGAAGGTAGAGGAGGACTGGTTATTCACAATAAGGTGGAGGAAGGCTGGTTATCCACTATGAGGT
Source organism: Gymnarchus niloticus (assembly GCA_009936485.2). Taxonomy (NCBI): domain Eukaryota; kingdom Metazoa; phylum Chordata; class Actinopteri; order Osteoglossiformes; family Gymnarchidae; genus Gymnarchus; species Gymnarchus niloticus. Next base: position 429 of record JAACJT020004032.1, on the reverse strand, counting down.
AGAGGAGGGCTGGATGTTCACTGCAAAGTGGAGGGTGGCATGGTTGGAGGTTCTTAATTGCTCAGTTGAATTGATTAGTCTTACCTTTCTTACACATATTTCATGTGAGTGGCCAACCCCAGGTTCGGTCCCAGATGAAGGTGTCCCATTTGCAGCACCGGAGATTGCAGCTATGAAGGACTGAGTGTGAAAGCTTGGAAATGCAGAATTGTGATCTGTCAGAGAAATGAAATCTGTTATCCAAATCACCCCCCCCCCACTGACCTCCCCCCACTCTTTGCCCGGGGCACCCGCTCCATCCGAAAAACACCTCCTTTCCCCCCTTTTTTTCCCTTTCTCCCCCCCTCCTGCTCCCTCCCCTCGCCCTCGCACGCCTTTTGCACCTTGTTGTTTTGTCGGTTTCGTTTATTTTGTACTTTCTGCATGTGT
>JAACJT020004009.1:38864-54356 GCA_009936485.2 Gymnarchus niloticus | reverse complement strand
AGGATGCTGAGGATGGAACTGCCAGGCAAGAGGAAAAGAGGAAGGCCAAAGAGGAGGTTTATAGATGTAGTGAGAGAAGACATGCAGTTGGTGGGTGTGACAGAGCAGGATGCGTAGGACAGGAAGAGATGGCGAAGGTTGATCCGCTGTGGCAACCCCTGATGGGAGCAGCCAAAAGTGAATGATGATGTTGATTTTTCATTTTCTAATTCTTCACATTACTTTACAGTCACTAGTTACATACATCCACTGCACGGAGTATGTACAGTTTGCATGTTCTCTCCGTGTGACACAGACTTCCTCCTGCAATCCACAGACATGCAGTCATGTCTTCTGCCATCTGTGAATTTGCCCATAGGATATGATTGATTACCTGATGGCAATGAAAATGTGTGCTGGAATATGTGAGATGAAAAATGAATGGGGTTGACCATTAGCTAATTTTCAATCTATCATAACAGAATATGTATATAATAGATATATTTACAGAAATATAAATCCCAAAAATATCAATTTTATTTTTCTCTATTAATCATGCCCGAGTAACACAGTTTTGGTTGAACATCACTGACCTTTGTTTTAACATGCTTTGTTGCATTCAGCATAACATGATTTTAATCAAGCAACAAAGCCAATCAAGGCTAACTATTTAATAGCTTAGAAATGGCATCTGAGTGGTGCTGTAGTAACATTAACATTCCACTATGTGGCACTGTTACCTCCAGCTGCATCACCTATCTGAAGGCAGTGTTGCATCAGCAGCGCTGACTTGGGCTCCTGTATTTCTGCAGGAGGCACCATAGGTCAGCAAGACCTGCGTCTTGGGTTAGTGGGACACAGAACCACCAGTAGCTAAGCTGTTTTCATGTTGATCTACAGAGCTGGGATTGTCCCCATCCACTAGATTCAAGATTGTGTTTAACCATGCGTATCCTATGTCAAGGCTTAGGTTTACTTGACAGAATCATGAAAGGAGGTCTCACCATAAAATTCACAAAATAAGTGTCACTTAACCATATGCAAAACAACCTAATGAGGCACACTAAAGTTATGTACAAGTATTTCACTCTGCACACACACTGACATGGTTGTCATACGTCTAAGGGGATTGTGGAGCTGCTCTTGCACTGCACAAAAATGACCTGCAGGGGGAAAGATTTCCAACACAGATGAACGAGTAAAGGTGCAACATTTTCTCAGTCCCAGCAACCAGTTGACTGTGCCTGGTTTATGTTGGAGAAAAGTCAGTAGAAACAGCTGAATTTCCTACAGGATTTGCGATGCCAGCATCCCTTTGCTTCTGTAATTTTAGATTTGGGGATCTCCAAAACATTAACATGGTAATTAATTTCATAGAATTGTCTTTAAGCCAAATACATACTGTAAATCCTTAAGAAAAAGTCTTGCTTACCCAAGACTAAGCACTTAAGCTGCCTGCAGAGGCAGTGCAGTCTCTGCTGCCGTGGTAACATACACACAGGTAAATCTCAGTCCAATGATATCGCTCCAACTTCCCTGCTGTGGAGTAACCGAAACCTTGACGGTGACCTAAAAAGAGATGGTGACGAATCCGGAGGCTGGAGCTGGCTGAGTACCGCTCAGCAACCACAGCTGCATATTATAGCTGATGGTTACCCCATACCTGTCTTTTAGCCGGAGTGTCTGCATAAACACCTTTTCAAAATGTGTGTAGGTATGTTTTCACCCAGCTGAGAAATAGATCCAGAACATTAATGTCAATGTTACAATTATTCAAGTAGTTTGTCACAGGAGGACTAATAGTCTGAGACCCTCAGTGTGGATGTCTCTGACTGTCTCAGACCCTCAGTATGGACGTACAGTATCTGGCAGTGAATGTGACAGAACACGACCTGGATGACTTTCTGTGTAAGGGACAAGCAGACAGCAGTTCTGTAACAGTATGACACACATACTGGGGGGGTGTGGCTTTAGAGGACAGCCTTCAAAAATGGAAAGACAGACATGCTCACTGGGTGGTGGAGGACAACTTCACACATGGCTTCACTACCACCTCTTTATTTATTCAGAAACGTTTCATACTTCCACGTAAACAAAGATGGCTGGCTTTTTATTTACCAAATATATGCAAAAACATGTGCAGATATCATAAACCAAGTACATCAGTGTCAGATGATTTTAGACAGTAGTGTAACTTTATGATTTTTTTTTTGAACAGCTTTAATATGTAGCATAGAACCACTTATCACAGATTTGGTCACTCTGAGGTATATATACACGACTTTAAAACATTTAAACGATTAAAAAAAACAAGAATCTCTTTCAGCGAGTGAGATTTACAGTCATGGGCGGGGGGCTTGACACCACAAGGCTACTGGGTCACAGGATCACACACAGAGATCTACTTGCTGGTACCTCTAGAGAACCAAACAGCAAGGCCATGTGCATCCCGGTTTCTGAGGGCGTGGTCTTTGAAACGATGGCCCGCTCTCACACATGAGACACTTTGTGCGCCTCACGGGCCTGCCGGATGCCGTAGAGCCACTTGATGACGCGTGCGTTCCTCTCAACAGCTGAGATGCCATATGGCACACGGTCACCATCGTCCTCCTCGTCTGTGGGCTCCCCGTTGCTCTGCACCGACTGTTCACGGTCCGAGCTGACAACGCTGGCACTACGGAAATTCAGCGAGACCACGTCAGAGCTGGCCCGGGGAATGCTCTCCACATCTGCGTCCACCATCTCCTCGGGGTCCAGCCCACAGTGGGTGAAGAAGCGGTCGGCATCGGGTCGCACACCGCCCAGCCGCTCACTCAGGTCCGATTTTGATCGCTGCAGGGACGGGCCATGGCTAGCTGACACTGACGACCCCACTCTCTCCATCTCCAGGGGTGAAGTTTCAGCAGGAGGGCCACCTCGCCTTGCTGGCAATGGAGGAGCAGAGCCACAGCTAGGCGTGGCACGATAGGTGTTGGCGTGACATGCCCTCCGGATGTCCGACGAGCTCTGGGATGCGTACAGTGGCGGAAGGTCTCTCGGTCGCTCCTCCAGGGGGCGCCGTCTGGCATTCAAATTGCCCGCTGGGTCAGCAGAGCGCCGTGGGGCCCAGCTACGGGCGCTCTGAGCCTTAGCTGCCGACGCACCATCTGAGCTGTTCAGGATGTTCCTCAGAATATCCAGGTTCAGGTTCCCCCTCGGCACTCGGCTGTCCACCTGGCCGTTGTTGTTACAGCCCTTTGGGGTGGCAGCCTGGCCGACAGGGGGCTTCACAGGTTCCTGCCGCACCTTGATCACCTCCCGACTCTTCACATACTTGGCCTTGTCGGCCTCCAGCCGCTCCACGGCGCTCAGTCGCTTGGGGTTGGGTTCAGCTGGCCGCCGGAAGTAGTCTGGCCCCTTGTTAAGGATGCGGAGGGGGACGGCTGGAGCCGCCGCGGCCTGGCACGGCGCCCGGACTGCCCCATCCGACCGCAGTGCCTCCGTGGGCATGCCTGACGGCGGCTCACCCTCAGACACGATGCCTTCCGTGGCCGGAGTTTCCCCGCGGGTGGCCGGGATGCTCGGGCATGAAGGTAGCAGGCTGGGAGGGACAGTGTTGAGCCGTCCAGGGAGTGGGTTCTCAGCAGAAGGGCATAGTGAGACCACGCCACCACAGGCTTCTCCTCAGCATGTCTCCTCCATCACGGGGCCTGCGTCCAGGCTAAGGCCCCCCCTGGGCCGGTCCACCAAAACCTGAAAGGGAGCAAGAACCACGCATTATAAAGCACCGCGGTGAAGGACCGGTAACTAAGGTAACTCTCAGATTCACTCAACTAAATGTCCAGATTAAAGCAAAGGCAGCCAGGAAGGGGGTTCATTAAGTTACAGCTGGCCTTCAAGGAACTCCTGGTGTCACCATGATGCTCCAACACGACGATGCATGTCATTCAAAAGGGTGGTAACTGCTCCACAGCTTTAGGATTATACAATAAAACAAAAAAAATCATAAATGTCACATTCATAGGAATGTTCTGTTGATACGTTACTCTCGGAGCCCCTACTAATCGTCTTTGATTGCGTGCCTATATCAACGAAACAAAATGGTTACTGGTTCACCTAACTGTTAATTGAAATAAAATTGAAAAAAGAAATGATCATGAACCAAATATTTTCCTTAAAGATCTGTGCTACAATTACTGGCACCTTTTTGTAATACATTAAAAGTTGTACCTGTCAGACAGATGTTCCACCTGGTTGTTCTACACCTGTACACAGATTTGTCATAAGCCTCTTGTCTGGCTACTCAGGAAAAACTGTGTGTTTTTAATTAAGCTCTGAAATAAATAACAGACTCACAAATCACATGTGGCATGGCGATCCTGAATTACTGCACATCACTGCCAGTAGACAGTGTATACAGAAACACTCCACAGAGTTAGGCTAACGTCACGCCAAGGCCACTCTACCAGCTAGAGACACTACAACCTGACATCTGAAAAAGTTCTTGAAGCAGCACATTACACCGTCTCTCCTGTGCAAATGGAGGGCTTTGTTCTTCAGTATCCAGTAGTCCTCTGACACAAGGGAACAGATCTCCCACCTTTGCTGGCCTTTCCTTCTTCTGTGCAGCCGAAAGGGCACAAAATGAAGGGTTACTGGTAGGTGTCCACTCTTTTTCCATTCAATTTTCATTGGTACTGGTTGACACAGCACTGGGATAAGCTGTGCGATTCAGTCACTCAAAGCAGCATTTCAGCTTTACATTTACATTAACATCCATGGGGGGGGTAGAGGGCTAACAGGACTGCTTCCTCAGCAGAGTCCACACTCGGCAGGAGATGAGGGCACTGATCCAGGCAGCGTCTCTGCACTCTTCAGCCACTTGAACTCTACTATTTGACAGTAGCAGCAGTAGAGTCAACTTAAAGCCATACTTGACTCCATGGTTGATGGAGTAGATGATGTTTCAGCCGGGACGATGGCAATAAGAACATTAAAATAACAGCCCACATAATACACTTAAGGGTGCCTGGTGAAATGAGGTTCTGAAACCCAAAACACTGTCAATCGCTGCCTGTCTGGATCCAGTGAGATCTGAGGGGAACTGGGTTAGACCACTATATAGACAAAAAGTATTGGGGCACCAGTTAATAGGGGGGTTCACACACTTTTGGACTCAGGTGATTAAGCCATACTCATTGCTGAGACAGGTGTATAATTAAACACACACAGCCATGCAATCTCCAGCCATTAACACTGGTGGCAGAATGGGTCATACTGAAGAGATTGACTGCCAACGTGGCACCATCATCAGATGCCACCCTCCCAACAAGTCAGTATCAAATTTCTGCCTTGGTTAACTGTAAGTGAAGTGATTGTGACGCAGAAGTTTCTATAAACAACAAGAGTTCTGTTGTCATAGGCCACACAAACAGAAAGGGACCCGATGACCCAACATCACTGATGCTGTTATGGCTGAATGGCAGCAAATCCCACCAACGATATTCAAACATCTAGAGTAAAGCCTTTCCCAAAGAGTGGAGGCAAAGGAGGATCAGCTTCTAATTTATACCCTTGGTGCTAGAATGAGATATAGCACAGGCAGGTGGCCCAATACTTCGGTCCATATAGTGTAACTGGCAGTAATACAAGCCGCAGTGGGTACTTACTTCTACCATCAGTACGATTCAGGGGATTCTCCTGAATGAGAAATGAGAACCATAACATCACACTTAACTTGTTTCACGACAGTTTCCATGAGTTGCCTTGTCTTACTACCACTGTGGCCCATGAACGTTGACATGACTGCCAATCGCCACTCCTGCCCCCCACAGGGGTATCAAACAAGGTCATGTCACACAGTAGGCCTCAGCTGCTCTTGCAGAGCATTGAGGGTGACAGGTGGAGACAGTCGGAAAAAGGTGGAACTGTTTTGGTGAGACAGACACCAACGTCATGATGCAGGCTGTTCTGTTTATCAGAGCCTCCCAGGCTGATGCCCCCACTCTGGCATCTTGGAAGGGGCCCACTTTCTCCAAAGAGCCCAGTTAAATTCTCCCCTTCCCCTCCTGTCGTCTCCTTAGGACATAAGAACCATCTCAGTCAAATTAAGGCCTCTCCCCTCTTTGAACTCCACATCAGACATGAGTGGCTCCGTGGGTAGTATTGCCTCCACATACCTCCAGAGTTGGGGGTCTAAATCCTGCCCCCCTCTGTCTTTGTGGACTTAACATGTTCTCCTCATATTCATGTGAGTTTCTTCTGGATTCGTCCCACAATCCAAAAACTTGCAGTTACGTGAATTAGCGCATCCACATTGCCAACAGAATATAGGCCCTACCCTGAATCTCCATCTCATCCAGGGTGTTCCTGGGAAAGGCTCCAGGTTCACCATGCGCAGAGGATGGATGGATGGGCTATCAGGGTCAACAGAATTGATTCATGTGGTCAGCTGGCATCACGTTTCATGGACTCAAGCTAAGGCTATTCATGCTGCTGTCTGCCTATCCATACGGACGTCCTTCACATTTCTGATTTTCCCATTCGTTCCACACTCCCATTCGTTCCACACTGTATCCAACCTGGCACAAGTTGGATACAGTGAGCTTTAGGACCGGTGGAACTTCACTTCATGACTATATTACTGCTTTTCAACCAACAGGGAACGGGTTCTTCAACCAGTTTCATTCAGGATTCTTTGAACCTTGGGGCCAGCTGGCGAACCAATCTGCGTTTCCACCAGTTTTGAGCGGAACTATTGTAATCAAGAATGCGTCATCAACGGAAGGCGTTGCAGAATGCACAACAGAAATAAACGGTAGTAGCAAGATGGCGGATCACACTGATTACCTGCGAGCTTTTGCTCTGTTATTGCAGACATTTGATTTCATCCTTTGAACATTCTTTTTTCTGAAGACTTATCCTTTTCCATTACATTCGCCATTGCTGTGCTCGGCTTCCTCTCCAAATTAATGACACGCCCACTGATGTTGTCATGGTTCGCGCTGAAAAAAAAAAAAGAAACAGCTTTCTTTTGGTTCTACTTGGGAACCAGCGTTTCAGGTTCCAGACCAATTTGTTTTTGGTCGAAAAAATTCTAAATTTGGTGCACAAACCAGAATGGAGCCCATTCCCTGTTGGTGGAAAAGGGGCTTGTGTTGGAGTCTGCTGAATTCCTCACACCGATCTGAAGAAGGTTAGCATGGCCTGGGGATCGGGCAGCCAGTTTGGGCTGGACACAGTGAGCTTTTGGACCTGGGGGACTGAACTTCATGACTCTGTGTGGGAGTCTGCTAAATTCCTCACACCGGTCTGTAGAAGGTTGGCGTGGCCTAAGCATTGAACAGCCAATTTGGACTGGATACGGTAAGCTTTTGAACCTGGGGATCTTAATTTCATGACTCTGCGTGGGAGTCTGCTGACTTCCTCAAACAGGTCTGCAGAAGGTTAGCATGGCTGGGGATCAGATAGCCAGTTTCTCTCTTACTCCCCTTTCCTTCCCCCCCCACTTAGAAACGCCTAGGCTTGTTGTTTCTGGTTTGTGGCTGTCCTTCATCTTTAAAATGGTTAATCACTTATATCTGAGATGCTGTTCTTCATTATTTTCAACAATCACGTTTTTTTCCAAATCTTACGGTGCATTAGAGTAAAACTAATAGAACTGAATGATCACAATTAAATGTGAGTCTTGAGTCATTCGGCTGATAAGTGTCACAAGCAGGCGTTAGTGCATTTCCCACTGACATGGTGCCGGTTCCTCAACTAGTTCCACACTTCTCCACTGAAAAGAATCTGCTGCCGGTGTCAAAGAAGAGGTTCAGGGAGCAGAACTAAAAACTTGCTGGCCTGTAACCAGGAACTTGTGGTATAACGTGCTGAGGAGTGTGACAAACTACACGCACAATTGTAGTTCAGCAAACATTGTTAGTGTTATAATATTTTAAAAATTAAAGTTTGATCTGAATTTCTGACCCTCTCTCTGAACTGGGTAAAGATGCTGTCTTTGGATTATGATGGCTCGATACCACTTTTTTCCCCATCTACGATATGGATCTTTTGGTTTCTGTGTAAAAATCTTCTAAACATTTTATGTGACATAGAAATCTAAAAAGCTGAAAAAAATTTAACTCATATTCATATGAAAGAAATACTCTAATTCCTCAAAGGAATAATTACAAAATAAATTGCTGGTTTGGCAACGTGAAGCGAGGTCAGCCAGTGTACTGTATCAGATTACAACTTTTTTCCAATAACCGATCCAGTGTTTTTAGGCAAAATATCAGACTGGCACATCTGTATGTGAAAATATACTGTCAAAGGTAGGAGTAAAGCTTGGAAACAGAGGACGCAGTCCACTATATTTAGTTTGTGCTGCCGCTGCAGCAGGTCAGTGACGGAGATGCTACATCGTCAGATCAAATTCGGTCCTGAAATTGGAAACGCAGGCCAATCAGCCCTCAGGCTCGGCTCCAGCACCAGCCAAGCACTGTCACCATTTTGGTGGTAAAGAGGTAAGTGAGTTACAGAGCAGCACTCAAGGCCATCTTCATTAGGACAAACCGCCGATTGATCCACTCAGAGAGGGTGATGTAAACAAGGGCACACTGTTTCAGCTCAGCTGCTGTATGAGGCACAACCAACAGCACATTACCCTGCATTATATCACATGCTTTAACTATGAACTCACGTCAAATGCTAACGGAGACAGATCCCAGAACTTACGGTCACCTTGATGTGAAGGACGGATTCTCATCATGAAAAAGCTCAGAGACCAAGACAAAAATGAGCTTATATCTAACAGCACTGGGCTGTATCCATAGCAGCAAGGTACAGGGTGCAGAAGCAGAAACCCTCCTGTAGGAGTGGTTGAAAGACAGAAACCCAAAACCCTGAAGCTGCGTGTGCTCATCTCTCTACTCAGCTCTCCGTTTGCCCTCAACGTGCAGACTCATGAACACAGTAAGCCTGGGTGCAGCAAGCCTGCCGAATATACACTGCCATTTTCGCTTGGCTCAGAGCTGCCTATCCTCTCAGAAGGAGGCTGACGGATTCCAGAGATCATAGAGCTTTGGTCCTGCCAGCTTGCCAGTGACACACAGGTGGTCTGGGAAGCACTGATATCACCTCATCAAGGCTCACAGTCGAAGTGGCCCTGTGATTCACTTGGACACTCCCACAAAGCATCAATCCTCGATTCCTCCACAGTACAGGGAGCTGTTTAGAAATCATGCACTGGGAGAAGAGCTTTTTCTCCAGAACCTGGCAGCTCCGAGTATGCACTTTAAATTACAGTGGTAATCAGAAGCTTTCCAAAGCCATAAATTGACCCATGTCAGATGTTAAGTAAACATTTGTCAATTATAAATGATAGCCGAGTTACAGTGCATAATGTTTATCATTATGACATTAAGTGAAGCAAATCTGAACCCCGTTTCCCCTCACAATCCAATCAGATTGCCAAATGCTATTAGGTTAACTGCTGTCTCATAATTATACTGTATTATAATATATGTGAATGCCTGGATGTGATCCATGATGGACAGGAATCCAGTCCAGGTTGTACCCCAGCCTTGTAATCTGTGATGAGCTGGCAACTCGTCCAGGGTGTACCCCAGCCCTGTGCCCTATGCTGCCTGGGACAGGCTCCAGGTCCCTGTGATGCTGTGGATGGGGTACCAGGATGAACAGTTGGTAGATGTATGAAAGTTAAAAACACTAAATGTTGGGATGGAAAGACTTTCACCAACAACTATTTATATATAATTACTTTCAAAACAAACAGTAACATGACTGAATAAACTAAATATAAAAATAAAATGCTCTATAGGAATTTAACCAGCTGATCCCAAGTGGTCAGGAACACGCAGAAGAGTCAGTGTTGTCTTAAATTAGCCTGGCCCGTTATGGAAATGTTAATAGGCCAAGCAACACTAACAGCTGTAAAAGGACCAATGAAAACTGATGACACGGCAGCATTGTTGTATTCTCACATGCAGATCTGAGCTGATAAGCGACCGGTAAGACATCTGTGGGAGAAAAATGTTACAGGTGTGCTTTAATGCTTGGAACTATTGCTTTGTAAAACTATGTAATTAGGTTGCTTAATGTATGTTACTCCCATAGAAGCTAAGCCTGTTAAGTCTATGCATTATAAAAGCGTTGAGAGATGTTATTGTCAGCAAAGAGAATGTGCAGGTCAGGGGTGTCTGTGAGGAGTGTATATGAGGTTATATTGACCTATGAGATTATGTTGACCTCTGATAATTGAAATCGTTTTGTTCTGCTGATCAGAAAACACTTTGAGAGGCAAAATGTATGCAAGGTGATAGACAAAATATTCTAGAATGTTTGGGTGAAGTGAACTGAGAAAGAAGACAATAAGTTAGAAGGAAGCACAGGTGCAGCCCCTGCATTATGTATAAATTGTGGAACTGTCAGCTGCACGGGGAGAGAGTGACCTCGGATATGTGAGGAGCTGCTGTCCCAGCTGCACGGGGGGGAGAGAGGCCTTGGATTTGTAGAAGAGCTGCTCTCCCGTATGCATATGTACAAATAAACGTTTTCTGCAACACAAAGGTCCACATTTGATGCAAATTCCTTCCTTGGTCCAAATTTGTTCCACAGTTTTGGGGGCTCGTCCGGGATCGGAAAACTCCTGAAGGGGACGACCGGTGAAGCCATCGGAGACACCTTAGGGAGGAACGGAAGCCGACTCCATTGAGAACCAGGCCCAGGAAAAAAGTTTTGGGCTGCCCATCCCGTGGCTGATCTGACAACCCAGCAGGATATCCCAAAGGTCCACATTTGGTGCAAATTCCTTCCTTGGTCCAAATTTCTTCCACCCATCTCCTATACGTTCTCGTCAGAACGACGCGAGCAGTGAAGTGCCAACACAGGCTGAAAAAGTAAATAAATAGGCAGTGCTTCACACTGCAAGCTAAGTTTCAGCTACTATCTGACATTATCTCCATTCCGTCTCTGCTTCTAGTATATATTTCTTCCCAATTATGAAATTAAATGTAAAGGAAGCCAACAGTCCTGCCCTGGTTTGCATGAACTACATCCCAACCTTTGGAGTCTGGATTGCTCAGAAAAGTGTAGGAAATATTCCCAAACATGTATCCTGTGATACACACTGGACACAAGTCTCATGTCAGGATATGTCTTTCCTGCAGTAATACATCACTCACACCAGCTGGCAGCGTGTGACAAAGCTACTTTCAGGTAAGGCTGATAGTGAGCTACCCCTGGGGGTGTAGAGACCAACTCCAGTAAAAATCCAGATGGGCCTCAGGACTTTTTTCCTGATTAATTCAACAGCTGAGCTCTTCCATACCGATTCAAACCAGTCCACTCCAGTTTGACACAATGAACACAGCCTGAAGTCAGTGTAAGGGGAACTGCTAGATAACCACCAAGCCATGCCCTGCAGGGCATCACAACAGAACTCAGAAATGGGGATGCGGGTAATCTCCTAATCCCCCAACCAGACTGAGGCAACGTCTGACATGGACTGCTTTTTAACCAATGAGAGCTGACCCCGCCCTGCCTTGGCTGCCATCCCATGAAAAAGCAGGCCAAGCGGAAACACCACCAACCACCACATCCTTTAAACTAAAAAATCATGGAAATGTATTACCAGCAGAATGACAAAGAGCAAGTGAATGAGCATGCCCTTTGAACTACGGGCTGACTCCACCCACGACCACCAGGGCCAAAGAACCGGAACCAACTGCTGGCTAATTTGGGATGCTAACGTCATGGCGACTGCATCTTGTGGCAACTCATCACTTTTGCTCTGTGGCTGGAAACAAGTTTGTATGTGGTGGGCCCAAACTGTACATTTCAGCAAGACAAACCACACCACAATGAGGTCCTCAAGGCAGAAGAATCATTTTTGTGGGGAGTATGGCAGTTGAGTCAAAGTGTCAAATAGGTCAACAACACATACACGTACTAATCTGAATAGCTCAGCTGTAGGTCATATACTATAGAGCTAACCCTACTATAACGATTAACTCCTGCTACAGCGTGACAGTGGTTTAGCCATTCTGCCCCTGCTGATTTTATAACTCCTTTATGTATGATTACACTGCTGCTTAACAGATTAACTATCACCGGGTTTTAGTCAGGGGCAGCATGGGGTCTCAACGGTTAGCACTGCTGCCTCTCACCTCCAGGACCGGGGGTGCAAATCCTACCTCTGCTCCAAAAGTGTGTGTGGAGTTTGCATGTCCTTTTCTCATCAAGAAGGTCTCCTCCCACAGACCAAAGACATGCAGTTCAGCTAACCGGCATCTCTAATTTGAATCTGGTGTGTGTGCCCTGTGATGAACTGACATCCCATTTAGGGTATATCCCAGCCTTGTGCCCTGTGATGAACTGGGATGGGCTCCAGGCAGCCCTGATCAGGAACTTAGTTTCTGAGGGTGGTGACCCATGTTCTCCTCTGTCTGTTGGTCAGCGGCCATCTAAATCCAATCTTGGAGATGCCAGGAAAGGAGACACAACAGCCCCAGGACAATCAATCCAGTCACTAAAGCTGGACATTCAGCTTTGCCATGAGAAGAATAATCAATGCTAAAGTGCGGCTTTGTAACATGGCTTTACCTTCTTAAAGCAGCAAAGCCTGACATCCAACCAGAGGGCATTCAGTTCCTCGGCTGCATTGATTCTCTCTGTAATACCACACTCAACATCTCAGTGTCTCCAAGGGTTGTAGATGCAATATTCTCCCTGGTACACTTCTCCCACTCAATATAATCAATGTGCATCCACCTGCATGGACAGGTCATCAAGAGAGACGTATTCAAAACATGTGACAACTACACCACAGCAGGTGATGTGCTCCACGGTGACGGACGAGTATGGAGGCGGCGTAAGAGTTACCCCGGACAGCCCCTGCCATCACAACACCCACATATGACTCAGGGCAGAGCAGGGCTGGGCTCCAACCGGGTCTATAATTTCAGAGGGAGGAAGGAGGACGGTTCGAGCAACGAGCAACAATGGTGAATTACACCAGACTTGCACAGCTGGTTAGGGCACTGTAATCATCTCACTCATTATCTAGGCAGTCTTTCATCCATAACAAGGCAGCAGAGTGTGGCCCAGTTTTAATTGCAATCACCCCTTGCCACAAATTTCACCTCTTCAGATCACACAAAAACATGATGTTGTACTTTCCATGTCTAATTCCAGAAGATATTTTAATCCGACTTTGATTTGTCTGTAAATGAAGTACTGCCCCAGCCATGCTGTGATCTTTACAGCAACAGCAATTCCCATCTAAGCAGCTCCTTGTCACCCTTCTGTTCTGTGTGACATCACCATTGACTAATAGACAAATCAAGGAGAGAAACGTGGTATGCCTGGCATTCTGGTTGCCACACAATCTTTGGTACCGTATACCAGGTACTGGCAACATCATAGTCAGGGAGAAATTTCTGATAAGCCGTTTACTACCACCACCAACAGGGACCCGTGGGAGAAATGACAGAGAAATTAAAGAATAGGTGCTGAGGTCATCAGGCACTGTCAATCACTGACTTTCTGCTTCCCCCGGTCACTTTATTGGTCACAGCAGGCACTGATTGACAGAATATGATAATCCCCCACACCAGGGGTTTCAAAAGCTCATTTCTGGCATCACTATACAAAGCCTGAATTCCTGTGTACATGTTTAAAACCGAAACTGGTAGATAATGTAAAGAAAGTACCTACAGAATGTTCAATGATACCTGTGGATGGGCTGCTTTCCACGTCCTATGGTCGAATTCCATGCTTCACACTTCCCACGGAAAAGACAACACAGGGAGAGCCCATGGAAATCTGTTTACGTTCTCAAAAATGTGCCGTTTACACCAGGCAGAGCCACCCACACGATCACAGCCAGAATCGGCATGCCTGTCTCCTGTTGAAAGAATTTCCGTATGCTGTGCTGTTCACTCAGCAGGCACAATCGATACCATATTTGTGATCTTTACCATGACCATCGCATGACAGAATCGTCTCCTCCATCCAAAATGTAACCATTTAGCCTCTCTGCTCATCACAGCTGCCAAGACACACAAACACACACTATGGTTAGTGACAGAATTCACTTTCACTCAATGTCACCTAATTTTAAGACTATCATGAAAAGTGCACACATTCTGGATATTTGTATAATCCTACTAAATTATTTACATATCGCAATAGAGCTATATTTGAACTACACAGCTGAATAGCTCATTTATTATTCAGCATTCTGATGGAGAAGAAAAAGATTCAGGGAAAAAAAAGAGGGTAGGTAACAGTAACACGTTAAAATGATTTATGGTTTTCTGTGAAGGGAGCATATTCAAACTAATAAGAACATTAGCACACAAACAACCAGTCGCTGCAGTCCAACAGAGGCACCACCTCGACAAATTCTCAGGAGATTAGAGGGGCCAACAGTCATAACATATAACCGTACTGCAAACCTGCCATTTCCAAAATGTGCTAATATGCAATACAAAAATGCAAGATGAGAACACACAGTGAAGACCATCGACAGAACACGATGACCTTACATCCACGTATAGACATCCTTGAGTTTCAATATTAAGTAGGCTCTTAAAGAGCCACTGCTTTCATACCCAGGCAAATCCCCAAATTCATAGATTACAAATTCACTATTTCAGGTTGATTAAATCATATTTCATGGTATGGACTGAGACATGGTCAACCACACAAAGCAGGAAACTGAAACAGGACTGTTCAAGCAGGTCACATAGTGAGCTGCTCTACCCAACAAAACCTCAGTTCCATCAGTCTCCTACGTTTAAATAAACCCACAAAAAGCTGTCAGACCACAGCTCTCTTGTTAAGAGTGTACTCCATCTATTGTAGTCACAGAACACGCCATTCTCCAAAAATAACTGATTTACAGCTAACACCTTCCTCTTTCCTCTCTGACTCCAGGGGTGTCCAACATGCACCCCGGTGTACTTATTGCTGTCTTTGTCTCCAGTGTATGCCAGGCCCGCGGCCCAATGGTGACCTCCTGGGCACTGATGGCGACTCGGAGGCCGGCAGAGGCAGACTCCACATTATGCTGACACACTGGCAGCAACAGGAACATCAGCCTGGCTGAACTTCCTTGCATTGTTTCGGCTGTGTGGCAGCCTATCGCACCACCCTCATGCAGCGATCAATTCCCGCCGCCTGTCCAACACCTGAAATGGACTTCATTTAAAAATTAAAAGGATAAAAATCCCTACAATAATCTGCCTTTTTTTGGTTCAAGTGAGGCAGGATTATTAAACCGACGTGGATGTAACCTGAAATGATTTGACAGCCGAAATGTTAATAAATTTGTGACAGTGTGCACGTTTGTGTAGTAAATTAATTTAAGGCGCATATCAGGGCTGGGCGCACCGTGCAGTCCGGGGACCGCTGCGTGCATCAGGGCTGGGCGCACCGTGCAGTCCCTGGACCGCTGCGTGCATCAGGGCTGGGCGCACCGTGCAGTCCCTGGACCGCTGCGTGCATCTCATACAAACACAGCAA
>JAACJT020004009.1:20123-38764 GCA_009936485.2 Gymnarchus niloticus | reverse complement strand
GGACCGCTGCGTGCATCAGGGCTGGGCGCACCGTGCAGTCCCTGGACCGCTGCGTGCATCTCATACAAACACAGCAAAATAAGATCGCCCTGATAAAACCAGACAGACTTTTAAACTGTTCAAACACGCCAGGCACCAACACGGAAACGGCTTGTTTTTATGATTATTTTATGCTTTAAAATGCACAAGTGGTGAAACGTACACGAAACATATTGCAATACGTGTGCACAGGCAGACGAACAAAAGAACTGCCAAAGGCTCTTATCTGGAGAAGAAAGGCGCAACCACCCCGCCGAATGGAGCAAAAAAAAAAACTGATACGGTTTTAACACAGGACAGGAAAACCACATAATGTACGCATTTACCTGAATGGTTTCTACCTGCGTGTAAAACAGACGTGTCAATCTTAGCAGTATCCCCAGAGCACAGCATGCATTCAGAGGCGGCTGCACTGCTGTAACCCGCTACTCCACTGCTCGCAGACAACACTGGGATCTCCGGCGTCGACTACGTTTGCGTGAAGGGGGATTCAGAGAAAAGATCAAATATAATTTTCTCTTATACTTGAATTAGAACAAATCTGTTGTTTTTTTTCCTGATCATAGAAAATCATTTACAAAAACAGACTATACAATTTTGCTTCAACGCTTAAAAAAAATACTACAAAAAATAACATGTTAACTGTTTTCCCCACAGGCAAAAATGATACGTGCCCATTTTACTTAAAGAGAACGAATTCGTTAATAGGAGCTAATGTACAGCTTCAGAGTTATATCATATCTTCATTCTTTGCAATGTAGATTAGCTCAGTAAAGATTCAGTTTTCTTTATTAAGTTGTATGATGTTATTTCTGTCAACAACTGTATACAACCTCCTCCATTAAAGGTTGCAGTAAGTCAGAGTCCCAGGAAATCACACGCATTCCCACGCTAGGCACATTTTTCAAATCAACATTCAGCTCGACAGTATATGGATCACATCTCACACAGAGATGGAGCTGGATTTAAATACACCTGCCTAAAGCAACACTACCCGCTAATACGCACTATGACAATAACTAAATTCCTCGTTAATCACTGATTACTTACAAAAAAGTTTGTCTTTGGGAAATAAGATGAAGTAGCCCTTTTACAAATGTAAAAACGCAGCGATGTTTCCCCATGAAATTAGAGTGTTTCTTGTTTTTTCATGATTTTTAGAATGAGCCAGATAATTATCCGCTCGATTAAGTGTCATTGAGTTCTTCATTAAGATGACGCTGTGTAACCCAATGCAGCTCATCCATTTAATGTATACTTCGGTTTCCTGTGTCCTCTGGATGTGCTGGCTTTCACTTTGTTTAAATAATGTTGAAGCAGCTAAAAGGAGAGTAATTTGCCTCGTCTAGGTACAAATTAAACGAAAATTAAAGCTTCCTCAAATGTAAAACCTGTTTCATACCTTTGCTGTAAACACCACAAAGTGGATCATATCCATTGTAGCACATTGTTAAATTCAAGTGTCAGCAAATGAATCCGTAATTTACACTGCAACAAAATAGATAGCATTCAGGTGTTAAAAAATGCCTGCACCGCAGGTTATACATATCATATTATTGAGCCCGTTTATTTTCAAAGTCAAACCTTTCATGCGTTAGGATTCTACAGCATCTCCCAGTAAAGTAACCAAAAGACGAATGGATTCGGTGCTGTACAACAGCAAGTTCTGTGAAGGTCTGAACAATCTGTCAAGCTTGTTTATTTGCTTAAGCAGCACTTTTGTCTATAGCAGCTTACAGTCTCACCCATTTATTCAGCCTTTCAGGAATCAATGCCTTTCTGCAGGGATCAACAGATATATACCTCACAAGTCTTCGTCATGTAAGTCAGTGTCCTTCACTTCCCGTACTCATAACTGAGGTGTTTCCACACATGCATGCTATTCTCTCACACAGATACTGTATTTATACATTTACACACATGTACATATATATACTGTGCATATACTTGCATACAAATATATGTACACCAGTTCTGCAAACAGATCATAGCACTAATGCAATCAGTGAACAACGAGGGAGATGCTGCTGTCTAATTGTGTTTTGAAATTAATATTAATTAATATTAATATTAATTTAATTTTTTAATTCATATTTTCTAACAGTTCTAAACATATTATTCGACCTTCTTTTATTGGGAACAAAGTGCTCCAGGCTTGGGCAGGCCTCCAGGTTTGCTTGCTGGCTGCTTTTATCCATGTGATAAACTGCACCCAGGACCAGCAGCACCGACTCTGTAATGTCGCCTGCTGTTGACTCTCAAACGGAGTGGCATGGAGTGGTCAGTCCAGTCTCCTCATGCCTTTCAGATACGGAGCGCTCAGTGCTCTGTTTGGGCAATTGACCAACAAGGGAGCAATTTGCCGATGCCCAGCTGTGGCTCCTTACCAGCTCTGGGATAACTGTGCTGGTGCACATTGCCTGTTCACTCACATGGCACACTCTTCTCCTCACTGTAACTTACCTCTTTCCTTTTTTATAGTTTTGCTACTTATCCAATACAATAACCAAGCATTTCACTGGTGACTTAATGATTCCGCATTGAGGCCCACCAGGAAATGTAAACTCTTGCCCTTTGGATCACTATGCTAGCTCCTCAGCCACTCTGCTTCCCACTGTACGACCTAAAAATTAAACCTTATTGTAGTGTAAGTTTGGCAAAGTCTGCAAGGGCAGTGAGGTGATGGTGCAACAGTGGATGATAGGGGTATGTTTTGGTTTAATTCAGGCTTGCTTTGCTAAAAGGCAAGTGAAACAGATTTTGTCTTGCGACTTTCCATGCAAGCAAAAAAAAAAAAAAATCTACCCCAAGACAACTGGTCAGTGAAAACAGTGGTTGGCGCTCTGGAGTTGAAGACGGATTTGAAACAGGAAGGCAACACAGCAGATGTGGTCGGCACACAAATAACTGCTCAGAGACAGATCTGGATTGTCTGTCTTTTAGAAATGAGTGCATATGTGTGGCAACCTAAATGTTCTGGTAGGATTTATGGAAAAGTATTCAAAACAAACTGGTAATTCTGTGCTATTTAAATACATGGTTACCTCCAGCATATATTTCTGTGTTGTTTTGGAGCTTGTTTCCATTACATTACATTTATGGGTACATTCTTTACCTTTAGGGCCTGTGCTGGTCAGGAAATGAAAACAAACAGAATGTGGAAAGCAATTCATTTACAGTCTGCTGTGGAGGAGGGCTGTAATGGGTTACCGCCCTTAGGGGGCTTCACTTCTCGCAGTCGATTCAAAGTTGCTATGGCAACCACAAATTGGGCTGAAAACGCAAATTCTGGTTGTGAGGCAGAAACAGTGGTGCTTTCAGCCTATTAAACGCACTGTGCTGCTAAAGCTAGTAAATTATGTGCACATGACATTATTGTGTTTGTCAAATTAAAGACATTACTAAAAATGCATCCTTTCTGGATAATGATTCCTGGGTCTAAACCTGCTCTGAAGCAAACAAATGGATAGAGGAAATATATAAGTAAACGGCTAGTGCCGCCTGTAAGTCATATGAATTTTGTAACATTTTTTGAGCTAATGGTCAGCTGAAGAAATGCTGGCTTGTAAACTGAAGGCAGCTCATTGTACCCCCAAAAGCAAACCACCACAGCTGGACAGGTCCATGTTGCTCCACATCTGGAGACAGATGCCAGAGACAGGAATTGATGTGATCAGCCACTGGTGTCAAATCTGCCCCAAAAGCATGATTTCCTGACCGTGATCCTCAACATATTCTCCCCATATTGTATAGGGTCTTCATCATTTTCTACTTCCTTATTCTTTGTATGTTCCCCACAGCAGATGTTATCAATTTCAAATTGTGATGTATAATTTCTAGGTTTTTAGGTAAATTATCTTCTATGGGGATTGACACCCTTTTGTCTGACAATGATGCATTCATTTTCTCCATGTGGGAAAACTGGTGTTTTCCATTTTTTGATTCCATCAGAAAACTATTAGAAATACTTGGGAATAACTACATATGTATATGATATCAAAATTTATTGATTTGATATGTGTAAAATGTTGTTTTCAGTTGTGTTCTGTTTAGGATGCCACTCGTAGGAAACAGAAACAGTGGTATGACAAAGAGGAGCATTTAACTGTGACAGAGTCCAGAGCTCCTCTGGATTTAGGCCCCATGGGTGTGTTTGATCCTTGCCGAGTGAGCCACTGATACAAATCCGATGAATGAGAAATGCTAATCTAAACAACTGACCATACAGACAGATGGCATCCCTCAGAATGAGTGAATCATTATGTCTTTACTCTTGCCATAATAATATGACAAGGTAAAGATGGTTTATCCCTGTTATTATCATTATCCTCCAAATGCTTACTTTTCACATGATCACAGGGGAATGTGGAGTTGCATAGGAAACAAGACTGGGGCATTTTGGATGGGATGCCAGGCCACGACACACAATTGCATTGGTGACTATTTAGAGATGGGCTCCAGGAAGGTGCTGGAGTGCCCAGAGAAATACCTGCTTAATATAAAGAGAACACACAAACCTCACACAGACTCTAACATCTAGGCCAGGGGGTCAGTGTTCCCAGTCCCTGGAGTTCTGACCAGGGTTTCGTGTTAACCCCAGTATTGTAATATCAGTGCTCCCAGTCCCCGCAGTTCTGAGCAGGATTTCATGTTGACCCATAGTGTTTTTCTATTGTGTTCCCTAATTGCCTGTTATCATGCCCTGATTACCCTCATGTGTTTCACCTGTGTTGTCTCCCTACATAAGTCAGAGTCTTGCCCTTGTTGCCTGTTGAGTGTTTGTTGCTGTTATGTGAATTACAGACCTTGTTCTAGTTCCCTAGCAGTGGGCTGTTCCTTTTAGCCCCTGGTTCATGTATTAGTGCCTAGCCTCTCTGTCTTTATATTGTTTGTTCTGTGCTCAGGGCTGTGCCTTGTGGTTGCTTTTGCTTGTACATTAAAATACAATTCTTGCACCTGCATCCCTGCCTTTGAGCCTCTCTGTCTGCCTGTGCCTGGAAGCCATCACACACACGCAGCTGGATTCCCCTGTTCTTTAGGTGAGACACTTTACTGCTTATTATTATTATTATTCTAGTAAATAAAAAAGGTGGTTTGTGAACCCAGCTGACATGTAAAGATCCCAACAAATTCTACTGGGAATGATGTGTGGCTCTGTAGGTTAGGTTTGCCGTGAACGTCTGAGGTTTGAGTCCCCCGTCCAGAGGGATGACTACATCACCACAGGGCCTTTAACCCCAAATCTGACAGAGATGCTGGGTGCTGGCTGACTATGTTCTGACCCCAAAACTTACTCTCTGAGTGAGATGGGACGTGCAAAATATACCCAAGTTCCCTTTGAGCATAAATAAAGTATGACAAGTGTATTCTATTAAAAAACATTGATGTAACAGGCTCCAGTTCTTCAAATGGATACACTCAATTTTCCTACAATGCATTTTGGCAGCTTGTCACAATTCCACTCCACAGGAAATAAGTGACTGCTGACAACTAGGCCACAAGATCCCAGGACAGGAAGAGGGCCATCTTTCATCCTTTTTGTTTAGTCTGAGAGCATTTCAGAATGGGCCAGTGCCACGTGACCTCAGCTGTGATCAGACGGTCATATACTCCATTTTGGGACTTCACCTGAAGTGGTTCAGGTTTGTTTTGGCCACATTCACAGGGCATTCATCTTGCTAAAACGGCATAAGAAATTAAAATGCAATAAATGAAATGTAGATTTAATGGTATAAAAAAGTCAATGTTGATGGGCAGTTTTAAACTGTATATATCCTCAAAAGTGACAGCAAGCTGATGTTCCTGAAAAAGCCAAGCTCCCCCACACTGAGAAATGAGCACACCTTGTTTTTATTCCAGGATGCATTCGGTCACCAGGTTCTCCTCCATACTTCACCATTAAATTTTCTGTCTTTGTTGATCTGCCATTCATAATCTGAGTGCTTTATTCTGAAGCAATGACCTCTACAGTCTACAAGCAGCTCATAATGGTGTTATAATCACGGTCTTGATGGTGCCTCATCAATACAAATATTATTCAGATGCTTCCTACCCACGGTACACTCCCACCACCTTCTCAGAAATGGTGACTTACAACACATTTCTACCTCCTCTGTCCATGAATCCTAAAATGTTTGACCTAGGAGACATTGCATGCATAGGTGGAGACTGTGAATATGTTTGTAAAGCAGTTTTATTTCTGCTAAGCACAGCATGGCGTATGACATGTGGAGGGTACGGTCAGACAAAAAGGGGAAGCATCTTTAAATGTCAGAGTGCCATTTCAGTGTGATGTTTGATCATGTCTTTTATCACCAAGGAAATTAAATACAGGAATTCAGCAGAGAAAAAAACTGAAACTGTATTTCAAAGATTTCAGGATGTTGTACACCAATGTATCAATTATGATAGGTTTGTTGTTATTTATCCATCCATCTTCCAATCATTTATCCCAGTCTGGAGCTCCTGGGCCTTCTCCAAGGCAGCACAGAGCAGAGGAACACCCCAGATGGGATGCCAGTCCAACATCGAGCACACAGACATAATGGCCAATCTTAAAAATGCCAATTAGCTTAACTGCAGGTCTTTGGACTTCAGAAGGAAAAACAGACGACATGGTGAGAAAATGAAAGCTCTATACACAAAGTAGAGGTGGGATTTGAACCCTCTACTCTAGAGGTGTGAAGGAAGAGAAGTAAGTGCTGAGCCACCAATGATTTTAAGTTATGACTTATTTAATTTCCATCTATCCATTCAAGCTTCTTCCAGCTATTTATGCAGTATGGAGTAATTTTATCTTGTTTTGCAATATAAATGTTACATGACTTGGTCAATCTGGTATTAAAATAATTGACATATAAATTTCCTCTCACCAAACAGAAACATGCAGCTCAATGAAATGGCATCTCTAAATTGCCCATAGTGACTGAGTGTGTGTGTGTGTGTGTGTGTGGATCATGGTTTATATAATGTTGTGGGGACAAAATGTCTTCAGGATGTAATAAAAATATCACATTTTCACCATGTGGGGACATTTGTTGTGTCCCCCCCCCCAAGGGGAAACTGTGAATACAATCAATAAACCAAAAGAGCCAAAAGTCTTTCGGTATGTTGTTGGGTTACTTGTGGTTCAGGTTAGGGCTGAGTGAGGGTTAGGTTTGTCATAGTTAGGATTAGGGTTAGGCCCATAGAAATGAATGGAAGGTCACCCTAGGTTAAAAATACAAACATGTATGAGTGTGTGTATGTGTGTGCTCTGAGATGGACTGGCTTAGCCTCATAGGGTCTGCGGTCAAAGTTTTGGTAACATTTTATCTAGTATTGACCTAAATGAACGCATGAGCTGTGCCTCTTCTTCACTACAAGCTCATTTTAAGAAATGTTTTCTATGTTATAATGCAAACTGATCTTCTTTGCATCTCTGGCTTTTGCTTGTTGAATTAATATTAGCAGTAAATTCATCAGTCAGGTTCTCTTGTCATTTCCCCTCAGCATATCGTAAACCTTGAGGTTCTTCCTCATAAGCCTTATAAGCTAAAGACCCCAGATCTTCTGCAGTACTTTTCCATGTGTCTCTCTAGTCTATAATTTTGTCTAGATCTTCATGTAACTCAGCTGCAAATTCTATCTTTGCCATATCATCTAATTTCCTCTTCTACAGATTTAACCATTGAAATACCAGACATTATTTAATTTACGTTTGCTTCTTTTTCATGTTAAATAGCTGTCTACCGGTATTTATTTTACTCAGTCTATGCCATAAATTGAACACAGAGAATAGACTACAAAGTCCTGTGAATAAACATTTGAAAATCTTTAACAGTTTAGTCAACATTTAGTGAATCAGAATCTGCAAAGTTTTTATAGTTTAAAGATCCCCAAAAGGGATGGCTTTTGGATGCCACAGATTTATGAATGTCTTTTCCAGGCTTTCCACAGTCCTCCTCATATCATATGTCAGCACTCATGCAGAGACATTGAGGCATTTAAACATACTTCCACACACACACAGACACACACACACACACACACACACACAATGATGGTGTGTCACCCTGCACACCCAGTACAAGCTGGATGGACACCAGGACTGTGAGGTCAGCCCAGCAGCACAGACATCAGCACTCCATCGCTGACCGCACTTAGTGAGGTCACACATTCCAAAATCCAGCAGAGCAATGAATAAAAAAATAACCACACAAAACAAGAAGAAAAATAAATTTTAGATGGAAGGATGTGCCAGTATGGCTAACAAAATTCCAGCACAACTGTGGAATCCAAATGTTCTTCCAAACACCCTCCAACACAACAGACGCAGACAAAAGGGCCCCACGTCACCCATTAGCATAAAGCTAAAATGCTAATTAGGAAATGCATCATTACAAGATCATCTGCATCCAACAGCATAATTTACATCTCAGGACCATAACTGACAAACTTGACAAGTTAATGGCATGGAGTAAACAAAACAATGTCCAGAATCTCAGGAGAAGAGACAGCATTAGTCAGAGTTTTACCCCATAACCCTAAAACAAATTAGCCATTTCATACAATTAATTTACCATGGAGACTAAGAGAACAATCTAGATAGTCATTGTTTGGTATTGATAAAAATAGGCTCTACACAAAAAAAAGTTTTGATGACAGTCACAATAAAAAGGGAGACTGCCTGTCAGTCTAGCTATTTAGACACTCTGTCACACATACAAGGACATCACTATGGACTGTATCCCATGAACAGTCCCCTGGCCCTGAATTGGGGGGGGGGGGTCCCAGTACATTGGTGCAGAAGTTTGGCATTTTACCCTCAGAGAAATAAAATTCAGGAGTGGCACGTGGCTAGTATGGGACCATCTTCCATTTTCTTATAGTTACCATTCTCATGATCTAACAACATGTGACACCCCTGTCACACAAAATGCACTTGATTAAAGTCTGCATTCACAAAGTTTTTACTTACATGTAAGCTACACGTAAATAAAAACCTATTTATTTAATGTGGTGGCTCTGTATGAAAACTAAAATGAAAACTAAATGGTTTAAATACCAAATGTCCCCATCCTTTCAGTAAATTACATTTATACCAAGTCACTACTCTTACTAAGACATACTGGGTTACCATAACAACAAAGGTATGATCTTACAGCCAGGATTAGTCAAAAGCCTTAAGTTTTCTCCACCTTCCCATGAGTATCTGTCTTCTTAGTGTAAACAGAAGGGACATTGCCGGTAAGCGTATCCCGGCCGGCAGCATTAGACAGCCTTGATTCAACGTACATATGGACAAGTACACCGAAACAGTACAGCTGTGTAAACGGAGAACATGACGTACGCCCACACTGACCCATACAACGTCTGATTGTAAACAGGGATTTAAAAAGCTCTAATCACATTTCGGACTTCTGCTGATTTACCAACTCTGGGACAAAGATCCCACAATGCGAAAGCATTTAACTGATGATTGCAGTGGAGGACCCGTGTTGAAGAGACGAACGATCCAATTACCACGCGTGATCTCTGTTAGCTGCTATTTGAGTTACATGAGGTTACTAGTAGAACGCACGTGTTCCGTTCTTTAATGCTTTCTGTCCGTTTATTAAAGTGCACTCCTCTAGTTACTTCCAAAATGTGGTCATTTTCATTTACTTCACAAGAGCACACTGGAGGACACATTTACGTTTCTCAGATGTCTTAAAATAATTTTAAAATGTTAGATGGTACATAATAAACAATGAACCTACAAGTATCAAAATATTTTGAAATAATATTTAAAATATTTGTCCATTGTGAAAATCTCTATTTTGAAAAGGTATTTTGCACAGCTTTTCAAATCTTCACGCGGAATGATGTATTTTTACTGAGCGGTCGAGTGGTTGCTTCGGAAGGAAAATCAAGTTGTCACATAACTACTGACATCTAGTGGTGAATGGAAAACGAGCTATAACTGCAACTGTGGATATCTTTCGTAAATTAGAATCCTTAATTTATAAGCTTTGAAATATTAAGTGAATGCTGCATAATAAAATCATATAATGCAGTCTGATTGTAAGATGAGGAAGTACAGAAGTACTAACAATCAAATCAGTAGGATTCATTTCCTTTTCAATTGGCTACAAAATGCAGCAAGAAACCGAAAGTCGTTTATAAAAACATTATCCCATGATTTTCGTATCATCGAAATTAATTCACTTGATAAAACTATATTTCATTTAGTATTTAAAAATTGGTCTCTAAAAATATATTTAAAAACGTTCCTGGTTGACGTGTACCTCCAGCACGATAGGTGGCAGTGATACGTCCTCACAGCCTTAAAACTACACGCTCCCGACAGAGAGTAGAAGGAGAAGCTGTGGTGGACTCACATTTGACCTGGAATAGAAACAAACACCTTCACCTTTTTTCCACCTCGTTTAACGTGGACGTGTACCGTGCATAATGTTTTTGTAGCTTTTATACGTGCATCGGGCGATCTGGTTATCCAGGATACCCGGGTAACTCCACTGTCCCCGCAGAACAAGCAGTGTGAGATCTAATAGTATTTAATCTGTCGTATTATTAGAACAGGCGTCAGATAGTAAAGTAATTCAGAGGGTATTTTGAAATGCAGATGCGGTTTTCGTAAGAAATTTAGGTAGCTATTGAATTTGGACTGTCTAAAATGGCTCCGATGGGAATTCGGCTGTCTCCGCTTGGAGTGGCTGTATTTTGTTTGCTGGGGGTGGGCATTATTTACCACCTTTATTCCGGGGTCCTGTCCGGCAAGCTTGCGGCATTCAGGCAGCGCAGGACCGTGGATCTGCGGGATCTGCTCGCGGTGTCGCTGGAGGCTGCGGTTCTGGGCGGCCGGGAGGTGAAACGGATCCGAGACGGCAACACTTTGGAGGAGAGGTCCAAAGGGGAGACCAAGGAGGGGGCCAGCGAGAAGCTCACCCTGGGAGACTTGAGCTCCCATCGGAAAATGTATGGGCTCATAAAAAACACATTTCCTTTCATAAAGGTGAGATGATATTTTGTGAAAGGAGGAGATTGATCTTCTCTAATGCTACGGCTCGATGGTTTGAGCCGCATACTTTTAGAAGATAATTATCTTTTACGCATGGAAACCGCTATATACTGTATGGAGACCTCATTGTACAAGCATAAACGTTGATTCCTCACGTATCAGACCATGGAAGTGGAGGTATGTAACTGTGGTCTGTGTACAGACTGCGTGGCTGGATGCCGGAGTGACAGGTGCCGTGCTCCCTGTTCAATCTCCCCACGCTAGGTAAACTCGGAGGAGCACGGCGACGCCGTGGAGGACGAGCCGCTGTCTTGGGACCGCAGGATTCCGGATGAGATATCGCAGGTGATCACCCGGGGCCAGGAGGTGCCCCCGGAGACCGTCACTGTGTGGATCGATCCGCTGGACGCCACGCAGGAATACACAGGTGGCAGCCCCCTTCCCCGCTTGCGGGTATTTCGCGCAGTTAGCAGCGTTGAACATATAGATGTTAATTTACCGAAATAATTTTTCGAGTCATTTTCCCCATTTGGCAGAGAACCTCCGACAGTATGTGACGACCATGGTTTGCGTTGCAGTCAACGGGGTTCCCGTTATAGGCGTAATCCATAAACCTTTTACTGGGTACACAGGTATGTCTGGCTCATCTTAAAGCTGCAATCCACGTTTGTGATTATAAAATGCTTACGTTGTCCAGTACACGTTGAAATGACCACATATGGTTTTAAAACAAATTACCGCCCAGATGGCTCTAACGTTGACATAGGGGGTGCTGTGTACGACTGTAGACGTGTGTGTTATAAACCCTGTTCAGTCTGGTCTGCAAACAGAAGGGTTATTGATAAGTTTGACTGGGTGTCTCAGCACTGCCTTGCAATAGCCATTTATTTGTTTTTTTTGCATGAGAACAAACATGAAATGGCTTCATTCGTTGAATCAAAGGCTATATTTCGTCATATGCGCTGTATGACACGTGTATATTGAAACAGAACTTCAAAAACACCAAGAAAGCACAAAAGAAACGTGCAGTATAAAATATAGAAAAGAAAAATGTGTAAATGGATGACAGAATATGTAAGTTATGGAAAATCTTGGAGCGAAAAATCCATTTTTATTTTTCTACATAGCAAATTGTTCTTTGTTGTAGCAAGAGGCCTACAACTCAAATGTAGAATGTTTAGAAGTCTCTCTCAACCCCTTTAGCTTGGGCGATGCTCGATGGCGGTTCGAACGTGAAGCCACGTGACACGTATAACGAGAAGTCGCCGAAAGTGATCGTGTCTCGCTCTCACGCCGGCAAAGTGAAGGGATTCGTGGCGGCCGCTTTCGGAAACAACACCGTCATCATTCCAGCAGGGGGCGCAGGTACTCCAGCGATTGAATAGTTGGAGCGATGCATGAATTTTTGTTAAATCTCAAGATAAAATGCTCCAAACGTAAGAGCGAAAGCTTATTTTTTGTTTTCCTCTGCCTCAAAACCAATATGATTCTATCAATGTAATATGTTTCCATGTTATAGAGGAAAAATAGCTTTTGTAATGATCAATCATGTTCTACAAGATTACTGCTGAGAGAGTGCCTTCCACATCCGTAGGTTACAAAGTCCTGGCCCTTTTGAACCCAAAGGGTGACAATAGCGAAGAGGCTGACGTGTATCTCCACATAACCTACATTAAGAAGTGGGATATCTGTGCAGGCAACGCAATCCTGAGGGCTCTTGGCGGTCACATGACTACGCTGAAGGGGGAGGAGATAGACTACTCTGGCCCTGAAGGGAATGACGGAGGGCTTTTAGCCAGCATCCGCATGGACCACAAGGCCTTGGTGGCCCGTCTCCCAAACCGAGAATCGGATAAACACAGATAACCTGCCTGCCTCTTACGTGGTTATCATTTTAAAATTTTAAACCAGTGAATACTGCAGTACATGAAACAAAAATACAATTTAAGGTTGTCTACAGTAACAAACCTGTTTGTCTTATGTGCCAGAAACACATTGTCGGGGGGAGACACACTTCCTCAGATGGAACATCAACCTGAATGTCACTGTGGACAGTGTCCAGGCATGCTACTGTTAGCGTATTTAGCATTACCTCCCTTCAGAGTACCTTATAATGTCTCATGTTGGTTTGTTCTTATGCTGGGAGGGTGGAGCCTTTGTTCACTGGTGAGTTCATTTTACAGTAGCAGCTAATAGTTGTCCTGAATGCTCCTTATGCTGGGCATTAGAGTCCCTAATGGTATTCTATAAGCTGTATATTTGGTTATTAGTTGCCATGCTTCTACTGTCAGGGGTGGGATAGGGCTTATTTGTTTTGGTGGTTGTGGGGGGTCATAAAATGCACAACCTCTTGTTTAATTTAAAAAGAAAATATTTATTTTCAGAAGTGGTATTTCTTGTTCAATACTTGCAGTCAGTTCTGTGGGTGTTATGTGCCCATACTGTCATGGATTCCATTATCTGCACATAGAATGGGTTTACCCTTCCTAAATGTCACCAAGAGAGAAAAGCACATTAGTTTTTGCAGGGCATTAAAGTTATTTGACATGTCACACATCAAAGGCTAACCTTTGGACTACCATTCACTGTGAGTTTGTCACCATTTCTGTGGTGTGTGTGATTGGTTTACCCAGGGGCTGCAAGCTAACCGCTATTATGCATTGAGACGTGTTCAGTTTAATGGAGGACTTATTTCTAAGCAAACGTGGTACTCTTTTTTTTCTTTGCCTTGGGTAGAGTTTTGCTGTAAAGGAGATCTCCATTATACACCACTGCGTCAGGTGCCGCCTTGCTGTGTCCAGTTTTCAGGAGACCAGACCCGTTGTGTTTGGTTTCAGCTCTTCCCATAAGGCACTTCTTTGGGGTGACCAAGTGAGTTTTGGTGAGAAATGTAGCCTAGCAAGACCAGCTGCTGGCAGGGAGGTGGCAATTTAACAGTGTGGGTAACGTGATGCTTATCTGAAGACCAAAGCAGGGTCCCTAGAGGAAACTCAAACATCACAAGATGGAGACTTAGGGGGAAAAATGGATAATA
This sequence comes from Gymnarchus niloticus, assembly GCA_009936485.2. Classification (NCBI taxonomy): domain Eukaryota; kingdom Metazoa; phylum Chordata; class Actinopteri; order Osteoglossiformes; family Gymnarchidae; genus Gymnarchus; species Gymnarchus niloticus. The sequence goes on along the minus strand of JAACJT020004009.1, from coordinate 24,689 downwards.
TAGGAATAATGTCCTCCGTTTCACATTTATTATTGTGTAACTGGAAATGTTTGATTTTTTTTTTTTTTCACCTGCCATTTTCAAACAGTTGTGTTTAATAAAACCTATTTAAAAAGTCGAAGACATGGCGTGTGTGTCTTTAGAAATTAGTGTAAGGTGCAGCTCTTTGTTTTGTAATTTGAGTTTTTTTTTTTTTCCCCCCCATGTGAAATTCAATTACTCAAGAAGAATTCCGGTGCCATTATGAAAGGCTCATCTTTGCTGAACAATGACATAAACCCTAGAGACCTTTGATCTCAATATTAGTCAATGTCTGATTGTCACCTGCCGGGGCTGTAAATTTACACATAAGCTCAGAAGTCCTTCGGTATTAATATATGCCCAAAGGAGAAATGAGCAACACTGTTATTTAAAACCAAAGTGTTATTTAGTCATCTTTCTCAATGCGTCAAGAGGTGTCCCGGTATAAATGACTTGATTAGAGAAATAATTAGTTTGACTACTGATGTGGCATCTACAGTATATCCTGACACTCCAAGGCAGAATGGGACAGTCTTTAACTTGTTTTCTCACTGAGTTCTGAATCTATTTTACTGTCACTTCCACTCAATCCCAGTTGAGACTGGTTTTGGGAATCGTTTAAGACGGGACCTTCCTCGACAGCATTTTTGTTTTTGCACCCAGCTACCCCAGATCCTACAGGCTCATATGTAATCTGAGTCAAGCTTACTGGAAAACTCAAGCCTGATGATTTCACTAAAGTCAGGCCAAATCTGTTTTTGCCACTTTACTTAATGTTCTAGTCAACAGGGGTCTCCAATGTACTCTGTTACATCACATCTAATTTTCCTTTGTGGTTTTATACTGACTGTGGGGGGTTTAAATAAAACAATGGCTCTGTGGTGCAACTTAAAAGGTACTGAAAGCTTTAACTCTGCAGAATCTGTTTATGGAATACTTAACTGTTTTTCTTTTTACTTTAATAAAAAAAACAAATATCTGTAAAATCAGTTGTATCTGTGTTGAGAGTGAGCTAGCCCTGTTTTTCATGCATCCTAGAGTACAGCAAATTCCAGATAATCAGTTCTACTGGATTGATTATGAATTATGACCTATTGCAAAATGACAGAAGTGTATTCTCAAAAGATGGGCTTAGGATGCAAGCCTGTTAGAAAAACTCCGTTCTGCACATAGCACAGTTAGCGCTGTCCATGCACCTTGTGTATATTGTCAGCTTGCTGTCAGAGCACCAACTTCACGAGTGATGTACGTGACTGATGATGTTCATTAGTGGAGGTAAAGAGTGAAGTTGTGAAGTTCTCTTAAGCAAATACCTGCCATGTCAGGTGGAATGAATGGGTGCACATCTGCAAACAGCTGTGGTAAGACTTGTGAAGGTGTGCAATTGACTGACGCCATCCTAGATGACCATCTACTGCTTCATAGCCGTGTTCCTGTGCGGGGTGGGGTCCGCATGCTTGCACGCCTTTCTCCACTTGATCCAATCCAAGGCGTGATGTTGACGTGCTGCATGTCTTCTTTCAGCTGGTTGAGCAAGCTCTTCTTCGGCTGTCTGCGCAACCCGTCTTCACCACTGTCTGGCTGTTTCTGTGAATCACGTGACCCTACCACCAGAGGCGTGCTTTGCACATTTTTGCAGTGATTGGTGCCACTCCTTTGACCTTCCATACATGGGCTGGGTCATGCCAAGTACCCAGCATCTGCTCTTCCATGGTATGGAGCCCCCATTAGTTTTTCATGGTCGCCAGCCAGCACTCTGCTCCATACTGGCCAGCTGAGCAGAGGGTAGCCTTGTAAACCTTTGCCTTGAGGTGGATGTGCATTTTGCAGTCGCAGACAATTCCAGTGACCTGATGCCATTGCAAACGCGGTGACTCTTACTCTGGTGTCAAGGAGTGTATCACAGTCAGAAACACATTTTAAAAACAGCTATAATAAGATGTGTGAGGATGTGCTTTTGATTAATGTGATGGTGGAAGATGTTAATACTTAAATATTTTTCCCAGCTATGTGGAAATATTTCTGTCACTCAACGGTGTTACAAAGGCGCTCACTGCATCGGTTTGACCACACTGCATTCTCTTCCAACCTCAGATTTAACGTTAAACAAACCAGGTCAGCTATCCGAAAACCCACTTTAATCAACATTGTAAGATCTACTGGATTCGGTTTTGCTTTTCACCAGAGGTAATTAAATGAAACTGCGCCTTGAAGTGCGCAGTATATTAATAGAAATCGCAATCGAATGTGAAACGTTTTGTTTGTGTTTCTAAAATCCCATCAATGGGTTACATAGTATTGAATATTTATGCTGAGCACCATCACATCAGACAGGTATTCTTTCTGATGACTCGATCAGTGCTTTTCTCCTCTGTACATGAAATGATAATGGTCTTCTTCCGGTGAAACATTTCCATGGGCTGTTTCGTAAAGAACAAAGTGCATTCGCAATTATTGAAAGCAATAGACTTAGACCGAAAGGTGAATAGAGAATATCATCTGTAAGATAATTATGTTTTTAGCACAAAAGGACAAATTGACTCAAGTCGATGTTCGTAGTCAGATGAACATGTCGCACATACTGCTTCTTGAGATCTCAGAGAATGAAGCGTGCAGTGTTCACTGAGAACCAGGAAAATTTCCCCGGTAGATTAACTTTGAGATTGACGTAATTGTAGACTAAGGATTATGAAACAGCCACATGAAATAAAACACATTATTATTAACCTTCACAATTATAGGTTTTTATGGTACCACAAGCTAAACAAACAGATGCCAATGGACAGTCGTTACGGTTGTTGCATTAATCTTTTCTATAAATCTGTTGGACTCCCGGCACCTTGTATATTAGATGTCGGCATGGAGATCTCCTTTCATGTGCGTTGAGCGTCAGAATATTCGCTAATTAAATGTAATTTAAATAGTCGGTTTGATATAATTTTTCATCAGATAGCTTAAAAAATTAACTTAATGTAACAGGATATAGGCCTACTAATTACTAAACATTTTGTCGCTCAGTATTTTATATCTTCATATTGCTTTAATTTTGTTAGTTTAACGCCACCATAAGAATTTTCCAACCGCATGATAAAACATTAAGTTAAACTATATAAATAATAAAACGTAAATCTTGTTGGCGTGGCGTTGGCGTGGAGATTAATTTCAATCATTTCTGTGACTGCCGCGTCAAAAAGTGAATTATCCTTAGCAGTTGACTGCATCAATATTATGGGCTACCGAACGTCATAAGATATCCGATGTTCCTATATCCTAGATAATACTATAAGTGAGGTATAAAGATGTCGATTATTCATAATTCAAGTATTGACTGATATGTTGTCATAGAAACGAATCAAAATCATATCAAAATTATATTGTGCAATTTTACCGTTTAACGGTATAAATATTCGTATTGCAGGTGGCTCTTTGCAACGAGCGACGTACCTGCTTTACAATGTAAAGTCAAAGAAAGGGATGTTAAATGTACTTTTTTAGGAGTAGAATATAAATTGTGTAAGATATAACACACCAATCTGTTTTTCTACCATAGGAATAGAGTAAGAGACTGCATGCGGTATACTAATGGAATGGTTTCATCTGTCAGTTGACTACACACAAGTGAACTGCAGGATGCAATATTTTGTTGGCAGTTTTCTAGCACTGACATGGATTTTAAGTGTTTAAGGAAAGATGCTAAAAGTACATAAAAAGTAAACTTACTACGCATTTGGTAATCGGTAGTACAGATGCGTAAAATGAATGTATTTTTCTCCGTAGTCTATTCGTTCGCAAATGTCAAAGTATAATAATAATAATTTACAGGGGTTTTTGAAGAGCTGATATCCTTCTGCAATGAGTATTTCCCAGGTACTACAACCTATCTGGTGTCAGATATAAAGGGCGAGCTCGCAGTACTGAATAAGCGTGTCATTGTGATCGGTGTGAGAATGAAAAGCCGTGTTGCTGTGAGCACTCTTTGCTGTGTGGGCGTGCGCCTCCCGCCTGTTTAAATGCGCCTCTCTAAGCGAAGCAGCATGTTTCGCCCAGCACGACCCAATGGGGTCAAACGATCTACAGATCAGAAGTCTGAAGAAACTCTCCGGGGACGCCGAAACAGTCGTAATGTCTCGCTAAACTAACTTTAACTCTAACCATCAAATGTCACTCAGTAAAAGCGTTATGTCAGTTTTTTAACTGGATCATTAAGCATATTGTTCAGGCACTTAAGTAAAATAATGAGTCTCAATTCCTTCTGACAAAGTAAACATAATTAAATAATCTGAAATTAACTGATATGCAACTGTATATCGCTGTGTCACCCGAGAATCAGCGTTCAGTCATGAAGTAATTCAGCTCAAATAATATTATATTTATGTGTAAGTGTTACAGAATGACAGTCGGGGCAAGGCACAGCTACTAATTTATGTAGCAATTTAGATTTTCCTGCCTTAGAAGGTTATGAGAACATATGCAATTTGGGAAGAACAACTGGCATATTCTCCACGTTTTTGCAAGGATTTCTTATATATAGTCATATATATATAT
>JAACJT020004009.1:0-13381 GCA_009936485.2 Gymnarchus niloticus | reverse complement strand
CAGAATTATGTCCTGACTGCAGCAAAACAATATTCTGTTGCTAACATGCATGGGAAAGTCTACCTTATGATTACATTGTTAACATTTTTAGCCAAAACACTTACTAGTCTTAACCATCAGAAGGTGAACATGTAGACTGTGCCTTGTTCACCTGCTCAGAATGCTGGAAGACAGAGCTTAAGAAGCATTTCCAGCATCATTAAGAGTCCCTGACAGGACAGCTCGGCTGGCAGAAGTCTCATCGTAAGATGACTCACGACCGTGTCATTAATCATACCAGTGAAACAACATGTTCTTCTGCTGGGGGGTTAAATCCTCCAGGCACCTCTGCCTGCTTCTGCATTGGTGTCTCTCGCCATGTGCCAGACACCTGCGGTGCAGGACTCGCCTCCATCTAACAGCCATTGGTTGTGGCGAGCAAAGAGCCGCAAACCTGCCGTCGGCAACTCCGTATACGATGTCTGTTAGTGGAGAGAAAAGAACATGGTGAATTTGGAGGGAAAAAACACTCCTGTTAAGCCATATCGAGAGCTCTTCCCAGAGTATATCTTCTGCAATTGGCCAGGTAGTTGCTGTAAATTGTCTGATGCTTGCAGTGACCTCGCTTCAGACAAATGACCCACTCTCCTGTCTATCCTTGTGCCTGTGTCTGTACCTGTCAGACATCACATCTCATTGCTCGCCAGAAGTGAAACAGGAGGGTGTGGGGTGACCCTGTAGGCCAGCATGGGTTCTGTGGCTTTGGATCACCTCCACTGCCTTGCATTAGCGGCTGGATGCTTCGATGAGAAATACTAATTGCTGAGATGGCCTGGCTTGCTGCCCGAAACAAGGTTGCTAATGCATCTGAAAGCCCTTCTACCCTTGCACTGAAGTGGAGTTTCCACCCTCTATACATTGGAGCCACGTTCCCAATGTCTTGTCTGCAGGGTTCTGCTCAAAAACTAGTCATTTCCCACAAGGGACACCGTGGATGGGTTGTGAGTTAAGCCTGGAGGTGATCCTGCACAACCAGATTTACGGTAACTGAAATACAGTATTTTCCACAAAAAGGCACATTCATTCTTTTCATCATGAAAAGATTTACTTAAAAGGGACTTTGCAACAGGAAGTAGCCACAATATGACTCAGGCATAGGCCAGATGCCAGAGCCTGGACACTAAGGAGGGAGAAAAGGACCTGTACCAATTGGCTAGGCAGAAGAACTGAACTGGGAAAGATGTGCAGCAGGTTAGGGTGATGAAGGATAATGATGGGAACATACTCACAAGCGAGGAGAGTGTGTTGAGCAGATGGAAAGAGTACTTTGATGGGCTGATGAATAAAGAGAATGAAAGAGAGAGAAGGTTGGATGATGTGGGGATAGTGAATCAAGAAGTGCAATGGATTAGCAAGGAGGAAGTAAGGACAACTATGAAGAGGATGAAGAATGGAAAGGCTGTTGGTCTAGATGACATACCTGTGGAAGCATGGAGGTGTTCAGGAAAGATGGCAGTGGAGTTTTTAACCAGATTGTTTAACGCAATCTTGGAAAGCGAGAGGATGCCTGAGGAGTGGAGAAGTGTGCTAGTACCGATTTTTAAGAATAAGGGTGATGTGCAGAACTGTAGTAACTACAGAGGGATAAAATTGATTAGCCATAGCATGAAGTTACAGGAAAGAGTAGTGGAAGCTATGTTAAGAAAGGAGGTGATGATTAGTGAGCAGCAGTATGGTTTCATGCCGAGAAAGAGTACTACAGATGTGATGTTTGCTCTGAGGGTGTTGATGGAGAAGTATAGAGAAGGTCAGATGGAGTTGCATTGTGTCTTTGTGGACTTAGAGAAATCATATGATGAGGTGCCTAGAGATAAGTAATGGTATTGTATGAGTAAGTCTGGAATGGCAGAGAAGTATGTAAGAGCTGTACAGGATATGTACAAGGGCAGTGTGAGAGTGTTGAGGTCTGTGGTAGGAGTGACGGATGCATTCAAGGTAGAGGTGGGATTACATCAAGGATCAGCTCTGAGCCCTTTCTTATTTGCAATGGTGATGGACAAGTTGACAGATGAGATCAGACAGGAGCCCCCGTAGACTATGATGTTTGCAGATGACCTTGTGATCTGTAGTGAGAGTTGGAAGCAGGTTGAGGAGACCCTGGAAAGGTGGAGGTATGCTCTAGAAAGGAGAGGAATGAAGGTCAGTAGGACGAAGACAAAATACATGTGTGTGAATGAGAGGGAGGACAGCGGAATGGTGAGGATGCAGAAAGTAGCGTTGGCGAAGGTGGATGAGTTTAAATACTTGGGGTCAACAGTTCAGAGTAATGGGGAGTGTGGAAAAGAGATGAAGAAGAGAGTGCAGGCAGGGTGGAGAAGAGTGGCAGGAGTGATTTGTGACAGACAGGTACCAGTAAGAGTGAAAGGGAAGGTCTACAAGACGGTAGTGAGGCCAGCTATACTATATGGGCTGGAAACGGTGGCACTGACGAAAAGACAGGAGGCAGAGCTGGAGGCAGAGTTAAAGATGTCAAGATTTGCATTGGGTGTGACGAGGATTTATAAGATTAGGAATGAGCATATTAGAGGGTCAGCTCAGGTTGAACGGTTTGGATACAAAGGAGGAGAGGCGAGATTGTGGTGGTTTGGACATGTGCAGAGGAGAGATGCTGGGTATACTGGGAGAAGGATGCTGAGATGGAGCTGCCAGGCAAGAGGGAAAGATGAAGGCCAAAGAGGAGGTTTATGGATGTGGTGAGAGAGGACATGCAGGCGGTTGGTGTGACAGAGCGGGATGTGGAGGACAGGAAGAAATGGAGACTGTTGGTCTGCTGTGGCAACCCCTGATGGGAACAGCCGAAGGAGAATGATGATAGGCCAGATGCCAACAGGAAGTAGCCACAATATGACTCATACATAGCCCAGAATAATAAAGAAAACAAAGTAATTAGCGTAATCTAATTGGCAATGGACCTTAGGTTGTTGATCTAGGCCTTATTTTGTTTGGGGGCTTATTTGTAAATTAAAAAGTTTTTTCCCTACACAGGCATAAAGCTAGTGACTCACATGCTGATGGCGCAAACCAGCACACAGAGGACACTGGCACAGTGAAAAGGAAGATGCGTGACTCCATAGTGTCATGTTAAAGTGGGGACCCTGTGCTCGTAGGACACTGACATAATAAAAAGGAAGATGCGTGACCCCATAGCATTACGTTAGCATAGGGACCCTGTACTTGCAGGAGACCGGCACCGTAAAAAGGAAGATGTGTGGGGACCCTGTACTCACAGGACACTAACACTGTAAAAAAGAAGATGCACGACCCAATAGCATTATGTTAGTGTGGGGACCCTGTGCACACTTGCAAGCACACATTACTGTAGCTCAGGCCAGGCCCCAAATCAGAGGTGCATCATAGTCTTCAGGATTTTCTGGGGAATTTAAGCAGCTTTGAGATAAGCTGAGCATGTGATCAGTGATTTAGGCCCACCCTGCCTCTCCTATGTGGCTGGTGGTCCTGTAGTTCAGCATGTATTTCACCAGAAAGTGACATACGGCATATGAATGAATTCAGTAGACGAAAAAGTTTTGATAATATCAGTTACCAATATCAATTAGCAAGCAGAAGACTACACAAATGAGAAAGGGCAAAAAGCATAATTTTGATTACCTATTACTACTTCAGATGAGGAAAATTTTAGGATTTTTTTCTTTTGAATACAAAAACAGCATCATAACTAGAGGTCACAGCATTAATAAAGTCATCCAAGCCACCAATTTTGGCCAATTATGGTATTATGGTGGAGGGACTGCTAAACCATTAGCCCGCCTTTACAAATCCTGGCTGGTGTGATGAGAGAATAACTGTCACTACTGGGCTCCAATCACCATTAGCTTCAGATGTGGATTTCTGTTAGCAATGTCACCTCAGCCTCAGAGGGTCCCTGTGCTGAGCCTGCTATCTTCTTGCTTTTGTGACTCCAGACATGGTTTGATACTCCACCATTACTCCAAGGCAGGATTTGTCTTGAAAACTCATTTTTGTCAGATATCCTAAATCTTGCAACAGGAAAACATTACTAAAGATGCAATGACTTTTTTGTCATTCTGGGAAGGTTATCATTGATAATCAGGTTATGCATGACACACAAACCTTTACACCAACATACAAGGACATAGTTCATTTTATGTAATCTTTTGTTTCAGCCTGTTTTAATAAGTATGGATATTCAGTTACTGTGCTTCGGTTAGTTCCTGAAACACACACATTAGTGTTAGCCGTTAAAGTTCTTGACTCTGTAAACTAACTATAGTTTTCTCACTATAAACACCACTGAACAATGTACACTGTTTATATTTCATATTAACTTTCATTTAGAATGTCATAAATATGCTATATTGTTTTTCTACTATATTGTTTATTATGTAAAACTATTTTAGTTTTGTTCAAATATAATTACACTATATGTCTGTGTTTATTTACTGAGTCTACATTTACAGCTGTCAGAATGTGACAGATTAATGTGAATGTTTAATGTCTTACATCTTGTACCCCTTGCCTTTGGTCTCTTGTCTCAAGTCGTTGCACTATACTTAACTGAAACCAAATACTACCAGCCTTCCTTGATGACAAAACAAGGTGGTAAATCCTGAATATATGCATTACACTAATAGCCAGGAGCGGTAGTCATAGGTAGGCTCAAGATAAAACTGCAAGACTGCTTACTTTGGACTGTCTTTAGACTGAAACTTTAGCATGCTGTACCATTGAATGGCATCATGGGTCATTTGGGCAAATGGAACCCTTAGCCTTCAGTCTACTCTTTCTCTTCAGTAACAAGACAGCTCCTTCATCTGCTCACCTCTAAGGAGGAGAACAGGTGCAGCATTCACTGCCAGCCAGCCATTTGTGTTTATAAACCCAGAATGATCATTTTACCTCGCTTACAAAGTAATAACCACAGCATCCTTCTCCTGTCAGGAAATTGAATTTGAGAGATGATTAACGCTAGGAGCATTTGCTTTGACAGTGAGTCTGTTTACTCTGCACTTCCTCAGGGATTTAATGACGGACTTTCCCGTGTTTTTAAAAAGATGCAGAGGTGTTATAATTACCAGAGTAGCAGACAACAGTATCCAAAAAGACTTAAAAAGCTGATGTTAATACTGAAGGCCGTAAATTGGCTTTAAAGTGTCATGAAGAGTAGTTCCCACTGCCTCCTACTGGGATAAGGTCTGTCAGTCCAGTTTGCGGCAGGTCTAGTGATCATTTAACTTGAATAACAGGGAATCAATAAAATAGTTTGATTAAACACAAACTCCTCTCTCGGCTGTCATGGTGGGGTGAGGTTTTGCGGTGATGTTGTTGTCATGTTATCCTCAGAGAGGTTGGTAAACTCCATGATACTCTCCCTGATCTTCATACCTCTAGCAGCCTCAGCGAGTGGATGAGGTACATTTGGGTGACATCAGCACTGTAACTGTAATGGATCTGACCAGGGGCTGAATTTGGATCACTGCAAGGTGAATAATTCAGAAGTAAGACATTTTAAAGAGTTTAAAGTGACCCCAGCTCTGTATCTTCAGTATACTGGAGAGCTAACATCTGGAACCCTTAGCCATTAGCCACCTACCTGGAAACCACTGCAGACTTAGAAGGAGCTTCTAAATAAATACTAAAATTCATCCAACATGAAATATAGTAAAATCATGAATCACAACCATATTGACTTAATAGAACACATAATTAACCTCATGTTTACACATTAATAGTTTACAGGCTGAGAAAAATGCATTTCACTACAGCTAGACCTCACTAAATATCTCTTTGCATAGTTTGATCTTCATTGCTGTATCTTTATAGATTTCCATTTGAAAATCTTCATTCAACATTAAGGAGCTGATGCCACAACCTGCTGTATTTCCTATAGAAGACCATCTAGGAGATCCTCACAGGTTCACCCGAAAAGGCCTTTAAATGATGTCATCCGGCATGCTTGGTGCCTGTGCATCTGTACAGAGTGCACTTACCCATTCAGGTGCCATATCCATAAAAACTCTTCAGCTTAGACTCAGCATGGGGTCTGCTGTGTTTTTACAGATCTTCCTGTTCCTATGGACATAACATTGATCCTGCCAGAGAAAGGGGGTTTCAAACTAACACCTCAGATATTACCCCTGCCTGCAGATGTGTAGCACAGATAGCTCTAAAGCGCAGCACAGTTGTGCAGTTCAGGACATCTGACAAACACAAAAACCTACATTATAAAGATTTATATACATAATTCACTGACCCTGTACTGGATAAGGAAAATGGATGGATGGATGGATGGATGGATGGACGGACACACCACCTTAATGAATCACTATGAAGAGCCTTAAAATTTGATTGGAACGTTAAAATCAATGTACGTGAGATGGTATGATGTTGGCACTACGGCATTAACGTTAAACATGGGTTCAAAATAAATAAATAGCCACGAGCGATGAGCCAGAGTTGTGGATGGATGCGAACGTTTTGTATAGTAGCAACTTAATCACAGAAAACCAGGTTTAAGGCACGACTTTAGTGTCATTACTGGATGTGTTTCTCTCACCTCGCTCGAATTTCAGATAACAGCTGCCGACTAATATACGTGAACGCTGGGCACTAATTATTTGAATCACTGAACCTTATCTCGCTTCGACGTCTATACAGGCAAGGACAAACAATGGGTACTACAGGACGTGTAAGTTTGACGGGTATATCAATCATAATCTCCTCGGTGAACGGGAAATGAGGTGACTATCGACACAATCGCTTCCTTAATCACCGGTGACCTTCTACGATTTGCGTGTAGCCAATTTGGTTGTAAATCAGGACCTGAGCGATCCTCATATTAAATACTAAATGGAGACATTCAGCAAATTAATATATATAATATAATAGACCCTTCTTACTGGTGGCAAGATTAAACGTCGAGCTTGAGAGTATGAAAAATATACATTTTATTTATAAATGGCATTTAAATCTTAATAAAACCAGGTTTCCATGTCATAAATGGCATTTCTATATTGTCGGCTTTTTTACTGATTATATCACATATATTACACCGAACTAGTATTTATGACCTATATGCGTTTCCTTTATGTATCGAATGATTGACTCGATAAATTTGTAGAAATGTATCGACCCGTTTCAAAACTGTGATCAGTAGATTTCACAGTAATGTCAATAGTGTCAGTGTTTTTAAACATATGACAACCTACCTATATCATGAATGTTGCCGGTTAATTCTCAATAGGTAAAAGAGAGGCTTAGTTAAAACATATAGGCCTACAGCAGCACACGCTAGTTAAATTAGAAAATGCTTTGGCTGAAAGTTTTTACAAAGAAACATAATAATGCTTTCTTTATGTGCATATCCATTTACTGGGGTTGTATTTCATCATCTCTGTTATGCTCATTCTTAAGGAAGACTGTGTGTTGGTCGAGTCCATGCTATCATGAGCAGGTTTTACTGTTCCAGCCTCATCAGGCAGCAATAAGCAGAAAAGGTCTTGGAGGTATTCCATATCTGTTGAGTTACAGGACTGTCCTGACCATGCAATGTCCATTAATTAGTGCAGCTTATAGAGTAAGTGATCTACATTATTCCAAATGGCAATTAACTGAAGTCATTTCTATTAGCTTACTACCTATGTACCCCAGAGAAATGAACCAGTAGTAATTTGATAATTGATCATTTGTTTGTGCCTCCAATGTTTAAAAAGTCAGACGACCTAACCCTGTATTGCAAACGTAACATTTTGCAGGTCGAATTATTTATATACAATTTTTAGGCCATATCTAATGATATGTCATTATATGCTTCTAATCTCCAACTGCCTGCAGCGAGCTGCATTTAGGCCTTAGTCAGGCTATAAGCATCTATTCATTTTATGGGCTCTTTGGTCTTCAAGTTCATGTTACGAGATTTTTAGAAGTAATGCCCGATCCTCAGAGGACAAGGTCGTATATGGTTTACCTTCCCAATAACTTTCCAGAAAAAAAATACGTCTGAGTTCTGCTCGTAAATATAAAACGTAATTTTATTAACACGCAAACAAGATAATTCCGGATTTTGTTTGCGTCACTCCACGCTGGGCACTTTCATCTAGCAGTTCGTGACTACGTATGCTGCTTAAGTTTTACTGCAACCATCAGTACCTCGTAGATGCGTCCTTGGATAACCACTGTTAGGTTGACTTATAGCTGCTCTGGGTCAGTTATCGAAACAGATTCAGGTCTCACTGGAATCATAAAGAGTGATATTTTAACAGTGCGCTGCACTGAGCTCTTGGCTCCCTTTAGAGGGATTGGCTGCCTCCCGGACAGTATAAATACATATTTGGTGGGAGACCGAAGTGATATTGTCTTTGCTCGAAACTTGCGAGCGCACCGATCTGACGGAAAGATTCAAAAAGAAGGTAACCAATTACGCACTGCCATTGTATGTTAAAATTATTAAAACAACTTGTAGATTATATCATCTACATATTGTCAGCTGTTAACGAGTTTAGTCTGTATTTTTAAATAAATGCAGTATAGCAGAAATGATATGTTAAGACATGCAGTATTTAAAATATCAATTAAAACATGTTATCGGAATTCTATATTTGGGTTCTTTATTCTGCAATTTCCAGTTTCTTTCAGGTAATGCAAAATAATGCCAATGGCAGGCATCGAAGGAATGTTGTTCATCACAGTAAATGTGTTATCCATTGTTCCGCAGCCCATGGCGTTGACGGTAATACCATGCTGGTCGCTTATTTTGAGCACCTGCCTTGTGTTCACGGTCAACGCGGACTGCGAGCAGGACTGCGCGCTCTGCCTCTTGCGTCTTCAAGGGAAACCCACTGAGGTGACCACGCTGGTAAGAGGGACCGACTCGCTTTCTTCATCTGGATTATTGTAGGTCATCACGGAAATACGGTGCACAGAGATGTGGATAATGTTGGCGTTGAAGCCAAAAGGGTTTCAGAAAGCGTTCTAGTCGGAGTCTTTGATAGGTCAGATCATTTAGCTAATACTTTGCAAACAAATTGTGTCGGTTTTAAATGATCACAGATGTGTTCCGTGTGTGTGATTTAGCAGATTCTTTTTCCCCATAGTGGTTTACAGTCTTACACATTTTTAATCTGTAATAAGACAACATTAATTTTTGTCTGAATTTGTTTAGATTAAATATTTTTCAACGTTACAATAGCAAGTGTCCGACAATTTTAAGGTGTTTGCCTTATACGTTTTTAAATTAATGAATTCGTTTTTTTGTTTTCTTATCTATACAAGTTCTAAAAGTATAGATAAGCATTTTCGATAAATAACTGTCTGTATCACGACAGTGGAGACAGGTCTTCGAGGAAGCGTGTTTGTAGGCAGCAGAACTCATCATCTTACCGCTAAAACACGTTATTGTTATCACGAGCGAAATAAAGGCGATGATTTATTCTTATGCTAACGCAAACTACTGCCGTTACTCCAATGAGAAGTTATTTTATTAAGAAAACTAAAAAAGACAAATTCAGATATCTAGCAGATGTTTTTTATAACCTCTTTCGTTCTTGAAGCGAAAAAAGTAATTTGTTAAACGTTAATATAGGTATATACTGTATGTTTTAATATGGATATTTATAGGTCATTCACATTGAACATTTAAACTAATTGATAATTACTGCTACTTAAATATTTACCTAATCATTATTGTCTTAAAAGTATTTTTAACTTTTTGTAGTAGATGTGCTTTAAAAGAAAAATATGAAACTTTGGTATCTAATGCATATCATCTTAACGTTGCAGTTGAACCGTTTATTACATGGACCTCTAGAATCACTACATCCATCCATTTTCCAACCACTCATCCAAAACAGAGTCTTGGGTATATTTCCTACTACATTAAACATGTATGTGTTGTCATTTTTTGTTAGTACAATTTCCTGGACTGCTCAGTCATTTTGAGAGAATTACAGAGGAAAAAAAAACATGTACTATGAAGTTCAATTCTGTAGAATGATCTGGAGATTTGATCATGTACAATAGACAGTGTTTGAGTAGTATAAGCATGTGGCTCTAGGCCTCATTGCCCCCAGTGTAGAGTGTGACACTCATTCAGCACTAAGCCTAAATGTCTCTTATAAGCAGGTCATGTAATAAAGACTCTGCAAAGGATGTTGTTTTTTTACACACAGACATATATGTTTAATCTACATGGATGTGTTTGTCATACACTGCACGTACAGTAATGACTGTCTCGTAGACCGTAGCTCCCTGTGGATTTTAGGAAAGAAGGTAATACAATGGCCCAGTGGGCTCGAGAGTTTGGGGTTCCCTTCTTGCCCAATTCTTTGTAGGTGTGGAATTTGGACATTTTCCCTACATTATTTGGGTCTCCTATAGGGAGTCTGGGTACCCCCCTGCTGCAAAAAGGTGTAGTTCAATGAACTGGTGTGTCTAAATGACACACAGTGTACGCCCTGCAGCAGACTGATGCTATGCTGAGTTTTCCACTGCGGGTTTCCCAGGATCGGCTCCACAGTCCCAGCTCTCTGTGACAGTCTACTGGATTAGAAGATGGATGGACTGAGCCCTGATGGTTACAATATCTTTATTTGATCTTTCTGCGGTTCCCTTTCAGACATGTACACTGGAGTGTGAAGGAAGATTAAGGACAACGAAGTCTGCAGATCTCTGCAAAGACGTACTTCAAGAGGAGAAAAAACAGAATGTAAAAGAAGGTCAGCCTGCCGTTGCATACCAGGAGGATGACGAGCTGCAGCTAGAGAAGAAGGACGGAGGGTTTATGAAGCGCTACGGAGGGTTCATGAAGAAGGCTGGAAAGCTCATGGCTGCACCTGATGATGAGAACGGCAGAAGAGAAGGGCTGGCAAAGCAGTATGATGACTTAATGAAGAAGGATGCCAGTGAAGGCCTTGGGGTTTTAGAGGAGCTTCTGAATTCTGATGCGCCTGACAGAGATGACCAGGTGGCCCAGGTGGCAAAAAGGTATGGTGGCTTCATGAGGAGCATCAAGCAGAACTCGGAGGTAGACGGCGGGACCCGGGAGCTGCAGAAGAGGTATGGAGGCTTCATGAGAAGGATGGGCCGCCCAGCATGGAAAGAAGAGGAGAAACGATTAGTCAGCTTCCTCCAGGCAACTCGGGGAAAAGAGAATGAAGCAGACGTACCTGTGGAGAAGAGATATGGTGGATTTATGGATTAGTTTGCCAATCAGAGACGCTCTCACTAATCACCATCCTTCTTCTCGATTGTTTGATATGTTTTTTTTTCACCTATATGTGCATCTTTCTCTCTCTTCCACACACAACACCACAGACTACACTGCAAAATTTACATCCATCTTTAGATAAGAAATAATTACACAGGATTTACTTTGAGATTTTATTTTGCTTTATTAGTTATTCTGGTCTAAAAATTCTTTGTGGTACTTCATTTCAACCAGTTTGTAGAATTGCACTATACCGATTAAAATGAATCATTCTGTTCAATGGTCATTTGACACCTGCAAGAAAGGAGGTGTCAAAGATCAGAAGCAAAAGCATTATGGGTGAACGTAAACAAGACTCTGACATCACAGTCCCAGGTTCCCCTGGGATTCACCAAAATGTGTCATGTCATTAATATGTTGTACCCATCAGAAATTGACTTTCACTGTCTCTTGCCTATGTTGTTCCTTAACAAAACAGTATCTGTTGTTATTAATGAATTCACTGTATTTTTTCTTGAAGACTTCTGTGTGTATGTCTTACTGATTAGATGCTGAAATTAAAATAAAGTCATCTCAGCTGCAACGACAAAAACGTGCCTCATAACGGTGGGCCATTATGAATGACACTGTGGCCTCAGCTTCTGAGACACACTGCCTCGAGTCTTGAGTTCTCGGCCTCACTCAGCCTCTCCTGTCAGATATTCTGCTCTTACCTCATCTATTTTAGGAAGCATGATTTTGGGCAACAAAACGGCTGCATGGAAAAACAACATGGCAGGTGAAATCTTGAGACACCTGGGCTACAGTGAAGATGAGAGAAAACCTTCTATTAAGGGCAGATAACCTCAAAATGAAGGGTGCCTAAAGGTTAGCTCTGATACAGCTGTCTATAAGCCAATAGGCATAGTACCACCTCTGAGCTTAACCCTTACCCTAGGTCTAGCCCTGGACCTAACTTAACCTAGATCTGACTAACTAACACCTATCTGCATACATATTAGCCAGTTAATTACTTTTTTTCTGAAAAGTAAACGTTGGTTAATTACATCTTACTGAAATACCACATTCAATTATTTTACATCTCGTAGCATTTGGACTCAACTGGCTAAAACTAACACCTAGTAATAGATGTGAAATTTTGGCCAATGAAACATTTTTCTTAAACCAGATTAACAGCATTTCAAATTAGCAGCATTTTTTTTAACTTTGTCCAATTATGGATTTATCAGTACTAACTAGCCCTGGCCACACAACCATCACCATGTGGAATGTCAAAGGCATTAACTACCCAGTCCATCGCATTCAAATATACATAATCATTATCATCATTTTCTATCGGCTTTACCGTCAGGGGTCGCCACAGCAAATCAACCTTCTCCATGTCCTCCGCATCCTGCTCTGTCACGCCAACCACCTGTGTGTCCTCTCTCACTACATCCATAAACCTCTTCTTTGGCCTTCCTCTTTTCCTCTTGCCTGGCAGCTCCATCCTCAACATCCTTCTCCCAATATACCCAGCATCTCTCCTCTGCACATGTCCAAACCCTCATTCAGACATATGCATGACTAAAAACGTTCAACTGGCATATACTGCTCTACAAAAACGCACCTCCATCTCAAGTAAACTTGACACAACATGTGCCTCATATAGCATCAGAACAAGGGACCAGTCATTCATGTTGAACAGGAAAAAACTATCTGCCTTCAAAATAATGCTCACATAGCTTACTTGCATAGCCAGATCATTTCAAGCAGGCAAACAAGTAAAATGTGTGTTCTGCAAAAAGTGTAAATTAACCAAAATAACTGTAATTGTTGACGTTGCCTGTGCAAACTCCATTTACCATTTCCATTAAAGAAAGACTTCTGCTGTAAGAGTGATTTGTAAATCTTTTACAAACAAAATAATTACTGTTAATGAAAGGACAGAATCTAACCCAGCCACTGGGGGATGCACTGTGTGTTTCTCCGGATAAATGGGGAGGATTACGTCAGGAAGGGCATCCGGTATAAAATTTTTGCCAAATCTAATACGCAGACAACAAAACAGATTTCAAAACTGGATCGGTCGAGACCCAGGTTAACAACCACTACCATCAGCACTGTTAGCCAACAGGGTGCTGGTGGAAATTGGGCTACTGTTGGCTGAAAAAGGAGAGG
>JAACJT020003996.1:44080-54379 GCA_009936485.2 Gymnarchus niloticus | reverse complement strand
TGGTTTGTGGGTGAAGCGCCCACCCTTCTCGCCAGGAGTAACCGGGCACCCCCCCCCCCCCCCCCCCCCCCACAATACAGTAACACTCCAGGAGAAGCGGACACCACTTGATGTCCCCTGCGTGTCCGTGCGTCCCTGACACGGGAGGAAGCCGGACGTTTGATGCAACGGAGAAGCTTCCTGAGGAAGTGTGGAGTTGAGCCATCTGCTCAGCCCTAAGTATGCCTACAGGGGTCACAGGAGGTCAGGGTGGCATTGACCGCTGGCTCCAGTCAAACTTGGACATCTGAAAGAAGGCAGACAAGGACCCAACAGGCTGTGGCGCTTGTCAGACCAGCTAAAGGGTGTTACCAATGTGGCTCCTCTCAGTTCAGCGTGTGATTTTAGCCAGTTGGAAGAAACACTGCCCCCTTTTGCTGAAAACTTTCTCAGCAAAAAGAATGAGAGGGGTGTGTGCCTAACCTGCATTTCCATATTCTCCCCATGTCAGGTGGGCGTTCTCTCACTGCTCAGGTTTCCTCCCAGACTACAAAGGAACAGCGTCTGTAAAGAGGCCGTAATGTAGGACTGAGTGTGGGCACATGTGTGTGTGTGTGCGTGCCACGCAATGGACTGCCATCCCATGTAGGATATACCCCAGCTTTGTCCTGCCAGTGAAAAGCTCATCTCATTGCAGCCCTAACTGGGATAAGCAGTTGGAAGATGGATGGATGGATGGATGGGTTTCTTTGTTTAGCTCATGCTTTTTCCCCAGAGCAACCTTCTTATCCATCTGTATAGATGGAGATTTTACTGGAGTAGTTCAGGTTGCTCAAAGCTACCACAACAGGTTCACCTCTGGATCCATGCTGCCCACCATTCTATTAGATTTGCTAAGACATTCCACCAGAGAGAATTTCAGGTTGAACCTGAATTCCACATGAAATGGAACTGCGAGCTATAAATGACAGGGCTTCTAATTTCACTGGGGCTGCAGAGACCTTCTGCGCTGGATTCTCTCTAGATGCTGCGGTTGTCTCATGTTTATGGGAATGACATCAAGGAGTAACACTTAAATTGGGGTTATTCCTAAAATACTTATTGGGGGTCTGATTTGAGCCTGTCTTTCCTCCTCTGGGACCCCAGGAGGCGCTGTCCATCGTGAGCGAAGACCAGTCGTTGTTTGAACCCCCATACGCCGCTGCTGCCCCTCTGTCCAAGTCGGACATGACAGCATCAGGATCTCAGGACTACGTAGCTGCCCCTGAGATCCACCCCCTGCCTCCCCAACGCGAGTGGCTAAGTCAGCCAAGACACATGAACGTCAAGCGAGAATACGACCACGTTAACGGCAGATCCAGGTGAGTGACAGGAACTCTGCTCGCGCCTACTCATTACATCACATGTTTATGCTACTGGCCATCGCTTAAAAAACAAAACGTTAGAAAACAACGTTAGACGTTCAGAGAGCATTGGGAACTCCGTTCGGTGTTCAGCCCTGTACTCAGAGCTGTAACGACTTGCAGCCTTGATCTCCGTCCCCCCCTCCCCGCCGTTTATGCCGCTCTGCCCATGTGACAGTGATTCCTCGGCACACCCCTGCATGGTGAAGGGCGCCAAGCTGCCAGGTGGGGCTGACATCACCCGCGTCACCTATGGTTGCTATGCCGACGAGAAGAGTGGCCCACCGGCAAGCATGAGCGGTGGCGAAAGGAGGGTCATCGTCCCGGCAGGTACTTGAACCTGGATCCCATCCTCTCCACCGGCACGGTCGCCGTGCGTGATGATGATGTCAGAACAGGGCGTCGTGCGAGAGAGCGTGCGTTTGCAGGACCAATAGTGAGACAACAGGAAGGATGCTGAGATAAGGGTCAAGTTGATTTATAATCAAAAATAAAAATGACAACACGTTCACGAGAAACACATAATAAAAGCTTGATTGGTGAGTATTCGCAATGATTATCTTTGTTTTATTTGATCCTTCCGAAGGCCAAAGGCTGACTGGAGCGGACAGTCTGAAGCAGTAGAGATTTGTTTGGTCTTTTTTATTTAAATTGCAATAAGGATGCAAATTATCATGAAAAACCTCAAGCCCCAAAACACCTCGTGCATCTGAAGGCTCATTGTACACAGCACGGATATCTTTAATTCATCAGGCTGAGCCATGTAAGCCTCTCACATCTCCACGCGGAGGGCACGGTCACGTTCGGTGCCGCCGTCTCTGTCACCCTTTGGGCCGTTTGAAGCCTTTGTCTTAGCGAGTAGCGGTTTGCCCACCTTTGTGCGACTCGCTGAATACTTTCCATTGTCTGGAAAGCATCATGAAAATTCAGACGCGCTGATTAATTCGGGGCGGCAGGCGGGCGATGGCTAAGTGGACGCTTTAAGGGGTTGATGTCACAAAGGTCTGAATGGGGGACATGATGACTGACACGACACGACACGACACAACACCGTTTCCATGGAGGGGGGATTCCTATGGCAACATGGACTGGTTACACACTGGAAAGACTACACCTGGAGGACACATATGGAGAGGGCAATAATAATAATAATAATATAGTTGCAAGGTAGCAACTGTCGTATGATATTGCTTTGTAATAAATCGACAAGAGAACTTATTCTGAAAGGAAGAGAGGCTCGTTTCTTGTACTCGGGTCATATGTCATTGGCCCAAATAACAGTCATTTTTCACGCAATCTTAACACCATCAGCTTAGTGTGAAAGTTTATAATAATTTGTGTCTGTCCTCTAAATATTAACATTTTACACTCCATATTAACTGTGGCAACGGCAGCGGTTTGCTTCCATCCACACAGCATGTACCGTGAGCTCGAACCCGTGACCTCGGTGGTCTCAACCACAGCACCTTCCGTCGTCTGCAGACCCCGCCCTGTGGACCCAGGAGCACGTGCGCCAGTGGCTGGACTGGGCAGTTAAGGAGTACGGGCTGGTGGAGGTGGAGACTGCCGCCTTCCAGGGAACGGATGGCAAGGCCCTCTGCAGGATGGCCAAGGATGACTTCCTGAGGCTGACGTCTGCGTACAGTGCAGATGTCCTCCTGTGTCACCTGCACTACCTCAGGGAAAGTAAGTTGCACCTCCTGTGTTTGGCCCAGAAGCTCGAAATCGTCTCGATCTCACTTGGGCCTGCAGCTGTTCATGAACTTAGGAGCTTCGGTCAGTTCCTGGGCTCATCCAAAGCTTTAAGGCCCCGCTAAAGCAAGTCTCATGTAGAAGTGGACAAGCACACAGCGTTCTCTCAGCTCCACGTACTGGCTGGAGAGCAACATTGCTTAACGGTCAACATTACCTAGACGTCACACATCACCCAGGCTTCCATCGGAAATGTCAATTCCTTATCTGCAGCGTCTTTCTGTCTAGAAAATACGCAATACAAAAATACAAGCTGAACTTTCCCATCTTAGCTTCCCTGCCTTTGAGTTTGAGAAATTAAATTATTGCTACCTCACACACCTCCTAACTTTTAGTTACATTAGTAATACCCGTACGTTCCTTGTAATTTAGAAGCAGTATTTTCTTGGAATATCTGGGATTAGAGTTTTCCTCCTTTGAGTTAAAGTAAAGGTTTTGAAGCAGGGACCCCCAAATGAAAGTAGACCAGAGCTAGGGACCCCCCACTGAGAATGCGTGATCACACATGTTACTAGGAACTAAAAATCCAGAAGGATGGTAATACTGACATTTCACCAATTTGGGGATTGTCTCTAACTGATCAACAGACCCCCACAAGGTCCAGGACCACCAGTTTAAAAGCCCTGCTCTGTACTAAACGAAACTATGGACTGGTTAATATTTGTTTTCTACGCTGTGAAGCTCTGTTTCGCTTAGTCTCAGGGATTCACAACTGAAACCACAGGCAGTATTTAAGACATAACTGTCACCAGCCAAGGTTCCACACATAACTGACATCGAGAAACAAGTAATGACCGGGTTTGTGGAGATGTGAGAGAAACGGGAATCATTGAAGCTCCCCCAACAGCTTGTGCGGGAACTCCATCATTCATATGCGTGACGGACTATCTTGCATGGAGATGCTCACAGCTTGGAGCGTCCGCCTGTTTCTGCACGTTCATCCGGAGCTTCTGAGGTTGAGAGCACGTGGTGTGGACCTTCTGGTCTAGAGGGATCGACCCCAATCACGAGCTCCGGCATGGAGCTCAAACGCGTAAACACCAGACTGAGGCTTACCAGATGGCACCAGTTTCTGTCGCCATCACTCCATAAACCATACGTATGGTATTCTCACATCCAGCTGTTACATAAGCACGCTTTGTCGCCACAGATATCGACGGCAGCACCTCTGCTTGCGTGTTCTCCATCACCTGGTCTCTCGCTCTTCCACAAGTGCAGAAATGCCTCGAGGGGCCGGTGTGCAGGTGCGAGAGGGGGACTTTTTCCTGGAAGCGTATCTTTGTTTTATGACAGAAGCGTCTCGACGGCTTACCCTGGGGGCTGCTCCAAATGCACACAGCAAGGGGGAGGGGGGCTAGGTCTGACCAGCACACACGTCATCGGTGGGACGTCATCGCTGCTTGGATCTCCAGATCACCTGGATGGTAGGATTGTTTCTTCAGCTGTCTGGCCTGGCCAGTCAGCTTGTGGCTGTAAAGCTTACCCCTAGGGTGCTGATCATTTCTTGGGGTGGAGGACTGTTTTTCTGGAAAGTACCGAGCTTGTCCAGTAAATACCATCTTACAGCAGTGGCTTCCAAAGGTTACCAGGTTCCCGTGGCTTAAAAAGTCGATGGCGCCTCATGACTTCCCCCGCAGAACCTGGAATTTAGTTGTCGTCATTCAAGGCCTCCGTTACTGCACCTCCTGCTGGCATGACATAAAAGCACAAAGCTCATTTTCTTTTTGATGCTGACAAATCGAAGAAAACCTGGGCTTCCCTGACAGGAAGACAAGTGAGAGAGGAGGATTAAGAAATAATAATGGTGAAAGATTCTGCCTTGGCTCACCCCGGCCAGCCAGATGTGGAAGGTCCAGCGAGGCGGCCAGAGAAACTGAAAACAGGCTCCTGGAAGTGTTTGGTGAGCCCAGGTTTGGAGGTGCTAGCCCCCGACCGTGTTCAGGATGCCCAGCTGGCCTCTGAGCACAGTGCTAATTGCTTTCCAGTCTGCGTGCCTTGTTTTCGGTTTGCTCTTCCTTGGATTGACACTGAGCAATGCACTTGGCTGAGGTGTTTGCTCTCCCGCCGGCGACCCGATCTGTGTGTTCGTGCCTGGCACTCAGTTCACCTGGACACAGCGAGAGGCAAACATGGTTCCAGGCGTGTTGGTACCTGGACAGGGAATTCGACGGCTCAGGCCAGACTTGAAACAGTGGGCCAGTCACGAAACAGGTTAAAGTCCACGTTAGTTTCACTTCCCGATGTGGACAGCAGAGGGCGTGCTGGCAACAAGCACGGCCCAGTAATCAGATCATCAGTTATCTGTTCCTAAAGAGGCATCAAAGGTTAATGGCTTTGTCGGGGTTCTTTGAATGAAAGTGGTTGCTAAGCGATGAAATACTGACATGGGTTCATGCCAGTAATGGGGGGTGTTTATGGCTGCAGACTGTAACAGACTATCTGTGGTGTCAGCAATCATGTTACATGGTGGTTTGTTTCTTATTCTGAGTATTTCCTTGAAACAAACAACTGCTGTGACTGGGTGCCATCCCCACCCTCTCCCCCAGCGAAAACAGCCATTGGGTTCTCCCCAGCCTATAGGAAAATGTAAGGTGAGCGTCCTGTCCCATGCATCTTCAGACCTTTCTTCTTCCCCACAGGCAGCTCGTCTTTGTCCTACAGTGCTCCCTCTCCCATGGACCAGCCTCAGATGCGACAGGTGGCCAAGGAAGGTAAGGAGATACCATGATCGTGCCCGGGGGGGACCTGTCCTCGGTCGCGGTCATGCTGGTACCCATCAAGTGCACCGCAGAAGATTGAAAAGCGCCTGTCAGTTCTGAAGGCTGTGCAGAAGTGTCTTCCGTAGACAGGTGACCCCGACGTACAGGAATTGATCCCCCTTACCACATTGGTGACCAGACCATGACGCCGACCGGCCATCCATTCTCTATAACCACATACATGATCAGATCATGTGACATAACATGGAGGCACCATAAGGCCAGTCAGATTGATGGTCACGGCACAGCAGGGACACCAGTGAGATGTCGCAAGTAAAAACCGGTTGTCATGACTTATGCCCACCACGCTGTCCCTCATCGGTCACAGGCAGCAGGAAGGGGCAGCTGTTCCATTTGTACAGGTAACAGTCAAGTAGTTCAAGGTCTGCCAGGGGGGTGAGGGGCTCTTTGTTTGAATACTGTCCCCTAGATGGCCCAACAGGTGGTCTACAGGGAAACAGAAATTGGGGGGGAGAAGCCAAGATGCAGTATGTGGACAGCAAAGAGCTCCGTGCGTGTTTTATCTTGGGGTCTCTCACTACGCTGGCACAGGGCGGTTTCCCTTCTAACTCCTGGTCTTCTTCCTCTGGAATGGAGGATCTGTTCACGCAGTTCCCGGCAGAGCTAAACGCCTCCTTTCCGTGGATTTGTGATCCAGACATGATACGCACGGAGACAGAGCAGGCCCGGAATTTGCAGTTGCATAGTGAGCGGATTTACGACTGCAGACGCGCAGAATTTCAATCTGGAAACCGGAGTGGGGCGTGTCATAGTTCTTAGGCTGGTGTTTCATTGGAAACGGGAAAGGTAAACCCCCCCCCAAGAGGGGGGCTATCAGGTAACTGGGCACCCTGCTGCAGCATCACTGATAGGCAGGAGGCTCCTAGACGTTGATAAGGGCTGATCCCACGATGCTCTACCCACGGTCCCATAATACCATTATCCACCTTCACGAATTAGGTCCCAGGAAGACAACCACGGGACATTTCCGGATTGCGCTGACCTTCATCCGGCTGGAACATGTGCAGAACCGTTCCCTTGTCGTCCCCATGGTCATTGTCCTTGTTATGATTATAATCCCTGTCTTCATTATCGCTGTCATCATCATGAAAATCTTTGCCATCAAAATCTCTGTCATCACCACTGTGACATTTATTCGCTTGACTGACACCTTCGTCCAAAGCAGCTTAGAAATCCGGTTTAACGCTGGAAAGAATCCAAAACCTTTCAAGTCTCAACAAGGATTCTGCATTTTCGAGTAATTTAACACGTTTAGGCTGCTGTGGCATTGTGCTTGGGGAAGAGGTGGGACAGCGGTTTGTAAGTGTTAAGTGCGTATGTGTTCTCTGGATCGCAGACACCGAGGATGGTTTTTCGTTCCCCTATGTCACTCCCTGGGGCCCCAGTGGGAAGAGGCCTCCCCAAAACAGTGAACTCACCTCCTGAACTTCGCCTGTAGAGCCAGCTGACTATGGGCCCTGGTGTCTGCTGTAACGGGGCAGCACTCTGACACCACAGAAGCCTTCAAAGCATGGAGAAGCCTCTGTCTCACTCCTAGCTATATCATTCTGCAGCTTCCCTGCCCTGGTCTACATTTCCTCAAGAGCATAGCAACATCAGAACCGGAGAGCTGCTGTAAATTCCTCTGAATTTAAGATGATATCCAAAGTGCTACTGGGTACTGAGCGACCTGCCGTACCTCTTTTCATGTGATGACTAAGTGCTTTTTCTTCGAAAGTGTGAAGTGCTTTAATATACGAACTCCTCCATAGCTCCAAACCTACAGCCTTCTAGTCGCTCGAACCTTGGCTCTTCACCATCCGCATTGAGCCATTATTCTTGAAACTCAAGTGCCCTATCGCCTTTACTTGGCCACCACTGTGCCCCATTACACATGCTCATTCGTTTTAATTTTCCTGACAGTGGCGGACCTCCCGGGAGCGGCATCGTTACGGTACTGTCCTCCAGTGAAGGCTGTCCTCTTCCCCTCTCTTCGACAGTAGCTGGGTCGCTAGTGTTAGTCTTTCAGCCTGCATTCCAGCGTTGTGTTTGGTCTGCACCCCGTCCAAAAAAAACATACCGTGTTCCTTCCCTGCCCACTCCCCACCCCCAGATGTGACCCTCTAATGGTTTCTTTTCATGGAGGATAACAAGGGGGGGAAATGGCTGGCTAAACAAAGAGAGGCTGTCTAAAGGAAAGGCAGAAAGGCGGACAGGAAGTGGAACTCCCAGCAGACCGCTTCACGAGCACCCCGCCGCCAAACGGACCTGACGGGATCTGTTTTCGTGAAACTGAGGACCCCCCACCCCCGCCATACCACCTCCTCCCGATGATTCGGGTTTTAAGTCGATCGATTATTTCTAAACTGTAGATGGAGTCATGAAAAGCTCTTGTCCGGCGGCCGGGACGTCAAACTTGGCCCCCGGAGAGATAGCCAGACACAAATATAAGATACAAAGGCAGACAGAAGGAAACAGTTTTTAGCTCAAAAAAGTGAAAAGCAAAAATAAATAGTTCTTATTAGAAAGAGCATATTCACCAAGAATATGTCAGATTTCTTTAATGATGTTTTATCAGCAGTGTCATCAGCTGCTGATGCTTGGTGGAAAAGTTCACCGTTTGATGTTCATCCCCCACTTCCGTGATGTTTTTGGATCGATTGCATGACTTCGGAAAGCCAGCTAATGAATGAGGACAAAGAGCCACTATAAAAAATATGGTGATTGGATTAAGTTTGAAAATGGTTATTTTAGCATTTTGACAATGAAGGCATAGCCATGTTAAAGTGCAGTTAAAACCCAAAAGCATGAAACTACCTGGAAAACTGAAGAAATCCAATCGCATGCAGCGCCGGGAGAGATTTTTCACTCTGTTTCTGTGCCGTCCGGTAGGGGGCAGCATTGCTTTGCATGTCTGACTGCTGAAAGTCAGCCGGGATTTAGTTGAGATTTTCCAGAAAGTTTATTAAATCCTGGACGGCGCAGAGTCACAGCATGACACGCGTGGTGGATGAGCGTGGTATTATAAACAGCTCTATCATGGAATTACCGAGGAAGAGTACAGCTTTTGTGATTCTATTACACACCTAACCAAATCTGACCCCACCTTTCTTTCCCGATATTGAGACATCATCACCTGCAGTGTCCCATTTCTCCATCAAGGAGTGTCCAAATCTCTGCCCTGCACTTACTGGTCTGCCACAGTCAGATGCAGAATCTCGCCTTGAATATTATACACCTGTCCTCATCTGAATAACACTGTTCTTGAAAAAGGTTGAATCTGAATTCCCCATGAAACAGAACTGTGAGCTATAAGTGACAGGACATCTGTACTGCTGGGGTTCATTCTAAGACCAAAACCAGCTTTGTGGGTGTTTTTTTTTTTTTTTTTTGGGATACAGGTGGCATAGAGCAGTCTATGAATGTAGCCTTTGTACAGATGGGTGTTTTCCTTTGATTAATCCACGTTAGGGAGTGTCTAATTCTCTGGGAAACAGGGAGTTCCCGGTTATGTCTGTTCACCACCACTTCTGTCTGCTACCCATTCTCATTTTACATCTCTCCCTGTCTGGCTCTCATCCCTTCTCAGACTCCTCATACGAAGTTTCCGGGCAGGCAGTTTGGTCCATGCATGCAGGAAAAGGTGAGCAAGATGTTTGGATTTCCCCAGGAAACCTTTAATAAGCAGTAACACCTCAGTCAGAGCTGAGCGGTTACTCCACTAGGTAGCTTTTGTTAGCATGTGGAATGCTCAGCTGATGAAAGAAGCTCCACCTAGAAAGAATTTTAGCCCATTAAGCATCCAGTGATGATGCCACATCCCAAGGTAGGCTCCTCTCTGGAAGGGTGTTAGTGGAGGGTGGGGTTCTTCGTGCTCACCTCAGTTTTCAAACCTGCCACATCCCTTCCCCCAGGCTCCTCACCGGGAGTCTCACAGGGCGTCTCTAAAACAGCAGACCAGTCAAATGCCCCGCCCGGTAAGTCAGACTTGCACCGTGCCAAACGGCGCATCAAATAAGCCCTTCCTTTGGACTCTGATCAGGAGTGACAGGGGAACTGATTGTACCAGAAGGTCCAAATCTGCAATGCATGCCTGTGTCATTGATAGTCCATCCATAGCACATACGTATTCCACACACGCAGAGCGAAGTATAGGATAGGAACCCTGTAGGTGTGAACTGACAGTGGGACCGCGCCGAATTTCGAATATCGCACAGCATTTCAACACCCTGACTATGCCCTTTCTCTCCTGAATCGCCCTCTTTTAGATCCTTACCAGATTCTGGGTCCAACTAGCAGCCGACTGGCCAACCCAGGTGAGCTCCTGGTGCCTGGCGCTCTGCGTCTGCCCCATAGGGGGCCCCTTAGTGCACACGGGGGGGGGGGGGGGGGCCCCCCCTGTTTCT
>JAACJT020003996.1:18788-44070 GCA_009936485.2 Gymnarchus niloticus | reverse complement strand
GGATGCGGGCCCCCCGGCGGGCCCCGGGGCCCCGCGCGGGGCGCGGGGGGGCGGCCGGGGGCGGCGGGGGGGGGGGGGGGGGGGCGGGGGGGGGGGGGGGGGGGGGGGGGGGGGGGCTGCTGCTGTCTTAACTCTAACCCGTGAAGGGGGTGCGCTTCAGTGATAAGAAACTAGCTCCGCGTTTCCATGTATAAGGCTCAAAGCCGCATGATGAGCTTGAATACATACCTGGATAAGAACCTTCAGTCTCAGCAGCCTCATGATCTAAAACTCTTTACTGCTACCTCCTTACCTGCTGCTAATTAAGCGGGAATACTGCCATGATAGCTCTTTTAGATATAGCTGTTTGATTATATTTTATGTTATTTATGTTATTTCATCCAATTTTACTGTGTTTATCTGTGGTGCATTTATCATGAACTTTTATGGGGTTATTTCTGGGGTACTGTTTATCATGAAGTTTTATGGGGTTATTTATGGGTACTGTTTATCATGAACTTTTATGGGGTTATTGTACAAACTGTTTAATCACCAAGACCTGAGTACTGAATTTCGTTCCTGCATATGCATGTTGGAAAGACAATAAAAGATCCTTGATCCTTGATAATACGTTTATAATAAGATAAATAACGTGAAGGCGCCCCCTCAAGGTCATTTCGATCTCCTCTATGTGCAGGAATGCGTGACACTATGGGTAACTTAAAGTGGCTTTTTTGAATAAAATTATTATATGAAAATGGTGTGCAGCCCTACAGCCAATAAGCCAGGTTTCAGGTTAGAGGTGCTACTCTGGTGCCGTGACAGAAGCTCGGTCCCAGTTTGATAGCAGGAAAACGCTTTGCTGAACTCTGCACCCCCCCTCTGGCTGGCAGGATCCGGTCAGATCCAGCTGTGGCAGTTTCTGCTGGAGTTGCTGTCAGACAGCGCGAACGCCAGCTGCATCACCTGGGAAGGCACCGGGGGTGAGTTCAAGATGACGGACCCGGACGAGGTGGCGCGGCGGTGGGGCGAGCGAAAGAGCAAGCCCAACATGAACTACGACAAGCTGAGCCGGGCACTGCGGTACTACTATGACAAGAACATCATGACCAAGGTGCACGGCAAGCGCTACGCCTACCGTTTCGACTTCCACGGTATCGCTCAGGCGCTACAGCCCCACCCCGCCGAGCCTCCGGCCTACAAGTACCCCCCAGACTTGGGCTATGCCCCACCCTACTCCACCCCCCAGCAGAAAGTGGGCTTTGCTCCCCCGGCTCCTTCCTCTGTGCCCGTGACCTCCTCAAATTACTTTGGCCCTGCTCCCCCTTACTGGACCTCCCCCGGGGGGGGCATCTACCCTGGCCCAGGGGTCCCCCGACACCCTAATGCTCAAGTCACATCACATCTAGGCAGTTATTACTGAAGCCCCTACAAATTCCAGCGACAGTATTCTTACATTCAGGGGTTGCCTATCTCCCTGGATGTTTACCTTGCCAGCCAGACAGTGTTCTTCTGGAAATATTCAGGAGGAAACCTTACGTCTCGTTGTGCTGAATCAGACAGAAAAGGCTGGTTTTATTTCACCACCAGTGCCAAATGGATTATAATTTTGCTTGCTTGAAGGTATGTTTCTTTGTTTCTCATATGCCAGCATTTGGGTTGATGCAGACATCGCTGGGACAGAGGCCTGTTCTCGCCCTTCCGTCTCGGGCTTCAGATCTTCTGCAGCTTCTCCCTCTCTGTCCTTTCATGTACCTCAGGAATCTTGTAGGATGATGGTGGAGTCTGGAGATATATCGCCTGACAGAAGCAGGTCACAGAGAAATGCAGTTTTCTAGGTGCGAAAGCCCAGTCTGAAAGCTCGGGAGTCTGGGATCGTAGCCAGGCACCTTATATCTATTGAAGCTGTCTGTAGTGGGAAGTTTCAAACCAGATGACCGCTGATGCGAACAAATTTTCACAAATCCAGGACTGATACGTAAGAGGACCATGTCATTGGGAATTTCGCACCACGGATGTCTGAGCACCTTTTGAGAGCTTCAGAGGGCTGCATATTCACCTCTCTCACGCTCTCCCTGCTGCCTGGCCACCAGCTATCCCTTTTCAAACTTGTGCATCCTCTGTCCTTTCCTCACATCTCTCAGCACGCGTAGCCACATCCTCGCTTGCCGTCTTCCATTGTTAGTTTCAGGCCGAATCCGTCTGCGAGCCAGCAGAGCTGAAATATGAAGCAGTAAAAGGTGCAGTTGGACAGAAGCCGACTGGAAGAGACCGACGAGGACGACAGCAAGGAGGGGCTCTGGTCGATTCGCGAATGCTGTGCATTCGTCAGACCTGTCTTTTTCTATCTCAAACTCGAGTTTAATCAGCCAACTACATAAGTTATGCAGAGCTATTTTCATATTCAACGCAGTATTAGAAGGTCAGGAGGATTAAAGCGGGTTGACCTCGCATGTAAATGCAATTTTTGTCATTTTTTAAATTTGTCTCTGAGATATATATATAAGTACATCATTATATTGTTTTGAATCTGTACATTTAAACTGCAGTTTTTTTGACTAAATACGAGTATCTCCCAGTGCCTTATTATCAAATGAATATATTATCCCGGATGCCTGTTTACTACATTTTTCTAAGCAAAGTGGCTGTGGCCACTAATTATGACTCCCAAAACAGCCCCATGCAACGGCAAATACGTCCGGAGTTTTTATTACAGCCAAACAAAGAAAGTTACCGTGTAGAACAATAAGTCGCACTAAGCTAGACATGCCTGAAGGCAAACGAAAACCCGACACTTTCCGGATTGTTCTGCTTCAAACGATACTATGGAGCTGTTGGTCGTGTTTAGCTTAAAACAAAACGCAGCACTAAAGACGGTTTCAATTGCAGCGATGGTGGTCATGTTACTTTATATATGCAATGTACTTTGAATATGAAATATTTGTAAATTTGTGATCATTCATCTTCCTGAGACTGTTCTTTTTTTTTTTTTGTAAATGAGTTCTTGCACGGGAGGAATAAAAGAAATAAATGGTTTTTTTTTTTTAATATTGTTTACATTGATGTATTTCTTGTCACAGAGGTACTTCCAGTGGAAACCACAGGACCATTGACGATGTGATTTGGTTAGCGATATTCAGCAAATTTACTAGGCAGAGTTAAATAGTGTAATAGTAGAACTGTCAAAAAAAAGACACGAAAAAGCGAAAATTTAATGCTCTGCCGTTCTACTGAGGGTATATTACTGGAAATTCTACTATGGTTGTTTGGGGTCTGACTGCAAGTACTCTTAATGGGACTTGAAAATATTTCACTTCAGGTCTTTAAAAACTCCACAGTCCGAAAATTGCTTTCATCTTGCTCTAAATTTTATATTTAAAGAACATTCATGAGGGGTAAGGTACAGAAGAAATATGAATGAATTAAACATGAAATAAGAAGCTGTGTCAAAAATACCTTTATTGTGAGCTTATATTCTCACTTCGCTATTTTCTTTTCTACCCCTGAGAAAATACAAAACTACTTCCTGTTTTCCAGAGATCTAGACTTCCTGTCAATACCAATGGCCTTCAGGTTCACAAAATACATGCTCAGACCTTACATCAGTCCTGTTACTATATCAGAGGCTATAAAAGAAAAAACACAAAATCCCTGTTACACCTTCAGACTTTAAATATTTAATTAAAATCGACTTAGGACATAATCTCCTCTTGTTGATCCATACTGCATTCTCCTCTCTCTCATGAAGTACACAGCGAGAACTTGTTCTTAAGTAATGCACTGTTAGGAAGGCCCTTTGCAAGTGAGTTTAAAGCAGGGAGACCTTTGTCAGTGCTTTGTTATTTACTACTAGGAAAAACACAGTGACTTGTGGCCAGATCTTTGTATACAGTTGCTTAATCTTGTTTGCAGTAATTCTTTCTTCCATAACACTGCAGTCAGAAATCATCTGAGTCTTAACTTTGACCTCATCTCTCATTTGCTGCATCGTGTGGTTGAAAGTGGTGTAAAGGACTTCTCATACATTACAAATAGCAGTAGGTTTATTCTCTTAGACTCGACAGTTGTCATGTTACTTCTGCATAAGACGTATTTTATCAAGTGCCAACATTTGCTCCTTTGAACCTGCACCTTTACGATTTAAGTTTCACAGTCGGATGACTTCAGTTATTGCATTTCCAGAGGGTCCTTCTGGTGCCACCCAGTGGCTAAATCCTTTGGAGACTTGTGGCCACCACGTATTCTGAGGCTCTCCGGCAACAGCTAGAGCTTCTTCGGTTTGTCCAAAAGGCTCTAGGCCTTTGTGCCCGTGTACAGTGAACCCGGAGCAAGGCTCAAAAGCTGCCGGACTCACATCTTAGTGAGATCCATCGAGTCGTGGATGTCAATCACCTCAAAAGCATGGTTATCAATGCCTGTCTTTGTGTACTGGTAGCTGTGCTCATGGGGCACTTTCTCGTTGTAGAAACACTGGGCACAGTGAGGAGTAGTTACTGGTACAATCTTGTCGAAGTTCAAGAAGTCCACACAAAACTTGCCTTCCTTGTTCCGGGAGACTACAGGCAGGAAACCGTAGCCCCACTTGACCTCATGTGGGAGGTAAGAGGACCTGACCTGGCAAGAGGTCCCAGTTGACTCCGTCATGGCGTCTAGAAAGACCACCAGCTCAAACTGTTGTTGGTGAAGGGTGTCCATAGCCATCTCAAAGAAGGGACTGCTCTTGTCGATGACATGGCACAGTGTGAGGGGGCAGATGAAGAACAGGTTGTCCTTGGCAGCATCCACCAGAAAGTCTATGTTGATTTGGTCCATTATGAAGGTCTCCCCATCCGGCGTGACAGTTGTCCTCAGCAGCTTGCCATAGACCTGGCTTCCAATCAGCAGTGTCTTACGCATGTTGGCCACCCGGATAAGGAGGCAGAGGCTGCCGTTCTTCAGACAGATGACGGCCGTCTCGCTGAAGCTGACAGTCTTCGCCCGTTTCTTGGGGAGAGAGAGCTTGGCTAGAATGAGGCCGCACATGAAACAGTTGAGCATGGTGCCAAAGAGGGTCTGTATGATGATGAGGACCACAGAGCTGGGACAAACACCTGTGATGGACCGGGATCCATACCCAATTGTGGTCTGGGTTTCCATGGAGTAGAGGAACGCCGTGGTGAGCCCGTAGACGTTGTTCACACACGGCGTGTGGTTCCGCGATGGGTTCTGATGAGCCATGTCGCCATTGTTTACGCCGACCCAGTACCAGATCAGAGCAAACATGAACCAGGTGGCAGTGAAGGAGACGACATAGTTGATAAGTATGTACCGCCAGCGGGTCTCCACAAAGGTGGTCCAAAAGTCCAAGAGGAGGACATAGCGCCGGTGGTAATCGGTGTTCCCGAAGTCAATGTTGCAATGGCCATCCTTCATCACCAGACGGTTGTGTTGGACCCGGCCACCCACCAGCTGCTTCCGGAGACACTTCTGGAGTGATCTGAGCATCTTCAGCCTGTGCTCAAAGGATGGAGATCGCCATGGTGAATGAACAGCTTGGAAAACAGTTTTTAAACATGTCCAAGTTTCTACTGTGAGTGTTACAGATTTCACCCTTTCAAACTTCGGGCTTGAACAGACTCTTTGGCATGCTGACACTCTTGTCTGTTCTGTAGAAGCAGACTAAAGCAGAAAAGAATCCCATCACGAAACTCAGAGACCATTCAATGCAAAGCAAAGTTTC
This sequence comes from Gymnarchus niloticus, assembly GCA_009936485.2. Classification (NCBI taxonomy): domain Eukaryota; kingdom Metazoa; phylum Chordata; class Actinopteri; order Osteoglossiformes; family Gymnarchidae; genus Gymnarchus; species Gymnarchus niloticus. The sequence continues at coordinate 38,372 of JAACJT020003996.1, read as the reverse complement.
AAAATTGAAAATAATCAGCGTTACAATATGCGTTTGGTCGACCACCAAATTGACAAAACAAATCGGGAAACGTGGTTTTTCGGGCTTTTTAATTTTCCGTCATGTTCTTCAGCAGATTCCCAGAAAAGGATTTTGGGTCGTCTTCCATACTAACAGGAGCCTGAGAAATACCTCGTTTCTCTTCACGCATGCAAGGACGGCTCAAAAGCCGCTGTCAGAAACGGTCCATCAGAAATAAAATGGAAATGACACATCCCAGCAACGATACGTCCTTGAATTTAATGGAAAAACCTCAGTAACTCTTTAACGTGGGTGACTGGCCCCTCCAGTAAAAGAGAGCCCGATTTATTGTGGAATTACATTAAGTGGGGGAAAGTTCAAGCTCAGGGACAAGAAACGCGACTTGGGTGAAACGCCCCTAAGCACCATTCTGCAAACTTATCAACAGTAAACAGATCTCTATCGTACCGCTAGCTTGTAAGTAGCCAAATACACCAAACATACCTGCTATCTGTCACCAGTTGCTGAGCTCTCTCACTCGATCTCCCTCAGATTTCACCGCAGTTGCTCCTGTACCCTCCCGTACCCCAGTGCAGTGAGTTTTAATCCCCGGGAAAATGCTCTAATCCCAGGCACATGTCCCAGCTCACACTGCCCTGATATGGAGCCGTGGGTATAGGAGAGGGGAAAAAAAAAAAAACACACACACACACAAGTGTCACCCTGATGACCCGTGTGTCCATGTATCACTGAGTATCATGTATCATTCTTCACCCAAAACCATCCCTGCCAACTTCCCTGACTCTGCAGCGCAGCCCAACACCTCATCCCCACCGCCTGTGGCAAATGAGGTCCCTGGCTCGACCCCACTGGCAGCTGGATGTGTCAATCGGGCCAGCTGCAGGATGGAAGGCACCTTAGAGGTGGTGAGCTTGGGAGCAGTGCCTAAAGGCCGCCCGCCCCACCCCAGCCTCGCCTCCCGGACCCCTGTCCAGTCAGTCGCAGCATACAATGCAGCAGAGGCAGAGGAACCCATTAATGAAGCTGTCGCAGGGAAGTCCGGCCAACACAGAACCCACCACAGGTCACAGGAGGGCTTGAGGGGGTTTCAGGCAGTACAATGACCGAGTCACATTTCCATTACTTTTGTTTCCGCTGCCGTGCCACCCCTCCCCCAGTGATGGCATGCTGGAATCAGGGTTAGCCAGTATGTTGATTGGGGGTTGGGGGGGGGGGTTATTAGCTGCAGGCTAATCCGCCAGGCTGGGAGGCAAAGGGTCGTCGGAAATGAGGAATTTTTTCAGTGCGTGCCCACTGGTCTCTGCTCACGGTGACAGAAAGCTCACCGGTCGTACTTGACTTCCGATATCGTTAATGACGTACGGTCGAGCGGCCTGTTTCACACACACACCTGCGCTACTCCATCTCACCTAGGGTGGTGTCCCCCCCCCCACCCTTCTCACAGTCAGGTTACAAGGCAAGTCTTTGAATGCTATGAAAGTACGTAAGTAAAGTGGGCTTCATTGTCATACCATCCATGTACAAGTATGCAGTAAAGGAAGTAACGTTACACCGGGGCCCTGGAACAACTTCGAGATGGAGACTGACAGAATGACAAAGGAAGGGGTTTGCAAAACACACAGCAGTATAAGATGGGGGGGGGGGGGGGGCCGGACTTACGATTATATCTGTGTAAATACCTGGGGACACCTGAGGGGCTTAGACTGAACACATCCGTAAAAAAAGCAGGGTGTTCCAGAGATTTCTGTGGATTGTATAGTTTCACGTGCGATGTCAGGTACCTAATCACTGTGCTACACCTGCTCTTGCAGACGGAACGCAGTGAGACGGTCCTCAAATCGTCGACCGGGACGCACAGATACTGAAACGCGAAGCGCTGAACCTCACAAAAAGAAAACTACATTTAAAAAAAAAAAAAAAACTGCAAACAACAACATAGTGGGCGACAAGAACGAAAATCTAGTTCCTTATCAGCAAGCTTGAGGCAGCAACGCCTGATCCGAGAGGCATGAATATGCAGTGAAAGTGAAATGGAGTGTAGCATAAGGATAAGCTGTAAATGTACATCCTCTATTGTTTGAAACGTCTTCAATACAGCTGCTGATGTACAGTGTCATTAAGGGTAAAGTTTATGCATTGCTTATGCAAGTAATGCAATTCTATAGAAAAGTCATTTACTGTAGTGGTATAGAGCAGTGAATGATGAAGTTGTCCATCAAAGGAAGCCGTCTCTCAATACCTACTCCATTCAACGCTTTGTTATTTAAATATTTATTATCAAGGCTCTACCCGATTTCATAGGTGTACCTAGTTTTTTGGGCAAAACCATGCATTTCATTAATGAAAAATAAACATTCTGCATATTTTCTACTACAATCGCATGATTTTTTTCATCGATAACATTTCTTTGTAATAAAAAAGCATACTTTTATTATTATTTCTAGCTGAATCTTTTTGAGTATTTTCTTTCAGTTCTAGGGAGTAAAACAGTGAAACACGGACAAGGGTGAATTTACCACCACAACACGGCAGAAGCAGGGCGAAATTAAAGTGAGCACTGACAGTTACTCCAAAGGTTCCTGGAGGCCGACGCTGGTCAAGGGATTTTAACCACAATCAAGTTCTACTGACACGGCTCCTTCACAACCTCCGCAGCTTTTCGCGATCGGCACGTTTCACGTTCCACCCGCTGTAGTTTCTCGACATCCGTTTCCCCATGAAAAATCTGAGAAGGACACCAGATCTACAAATGGGCCAGGATCTACAGGGTGGACAAGCGTGTGGGAGAGGGGAGGCTACGCTTACCGTGCCAATGATGAAGGGCCGGAGGAAGAACAGGCCGTGCCGTGAGGTGCCCAAGGGCTTTGGTAGTGTGTGAGGAAGCGGCTGACTAGTCTGCACGGCACCTCTGGCTTTTTATACGCTCCTCACCTGGTTGGTGGTGATTACCCACACAGGTCCACACCCCCCCAAATCCCAAAAACACCCACTACATGCCTAATCTCCAGACCCGTATTTGGAATTATATGACCAAATGGAAAAATCTGGTATCACGGTCCGGTGTTTTCTCCACAAACCCCACCCCCTGCTTGTACCACCCTTTCCCCACCCTTACCCTAAATCCCTTGCAGACACAACCCAACAGCTGACCCCTCCCCTCTGCAGATGGAGTCAACCTATTAGCCATTAGGTTAAGATGTAGCAACACTGCGCTGTTTACCGTTAACACAGTAGTCAGGGTTCATTAATGAGAAGGCGGACGTTTAAAAGTAATCTGCAGCACAGAGAGGCACTTTTAGCCACATGCTACGGTCTTAAGAAAAGAATACAGTGAAACACTGCCGGGGTAAGAACTTGTGTTGATTGCCTGTCTAGTGAATGTATCTCCATGCCAAAAATGTTTAAACTGCATTTTACTGTCCTACTCAGTTTCCAGAACACCCTTCCCAGGGTGGAAAGTCAGTCACCCCAGGGATGCCGAAAGAGAGACAACACATTCACGGAGTGAATCGGCCAAAACAGATAAGACAACACAGACCATGGCCTAGTTTGGAGGTGATCTCAATAAGTATGATAATAATCACACCCATTATGCGAGTGCATAAAGGTAGGGAAATTATGAGAAGGTTCACACGGCTGTTAACGGACGGTTCGTGGCCTCTTTCCCCATTGTGATAAAGTGCGGCGGAGGATAAAAGGCGGCATTATGCGAACAGGGCTCGATATCTCCGTTATGCTGGCGTCTGTCTTTATTCAGGGGGCACAATGACGGTGATAGAGCCCGCAGTACCGTGTGAACACCACGGGGCAGTAAGGGCCTCGGCTCTTCACCTCGGACCCTTTGCTCCAGGTCGCGGCGGAGGGGCGCCTCTGTGTTCCAGAAGCGACCGTACGAGGGTACACGTTCCCAGAGAAAGGGGAACGTTACAGGAACGTTAAGAACGTAATGCAACCTTACTGGACGTTGTGGGAACGCTCCCTCTTTGCTGGGTTATACGTGTTTTCAGTATTCTTTTAAAAAAAAATCTCTCAAACACAATTCTTCGACTCATCAAAGAGGAGGAGAGACTTTTTACAGGCGAATCTGATACGTGTCTATTACTGGTGACACGACGCACGGTTATTGTTATAGTGATATTTCATATTATTGTACTAGGCTTATTAATATATAATGAATGCACCTGAAAGGACATGCGTGATTATTGCATTATCCAGCCGCAAAAGAAGTGGGTAAACAATGTGATTCCTGTTATCTCACTTGGGAGATCTCTGTTTCTTAAATCATTAATCACAATCAAGGTAAAAAAAAAAATGATTGACGGCTCTTCCTTTCCTCGCTCTATGGTCCGTATCCGTGGTGCACAACGCGGCAGCGCGCCTTGGAAATAATAATGCGAGGTGCTGATTTGCGTAGCCGTGATTTTAAAGTGAGATACACCTGTTGTATACACCGTGTGTATTTATTTATTTATTTATGCATGCATGCATGTATTTATTTATTTATTTATTTATTTATTGACCTTCTACCCCCCCCCCCCCCATCATGATAATGACTAAACTAAAACTTTCCATCAAAGCAGCCGCTCACCCTGTCTGTCCTCGCTGCTGCCTCGGTCTCGCCTTTCGCTCGACCGTGTCCGAGCGGAGCGCCCGGTCGCCGGCTGCGGTAAGCGGGGAGAGCGATTCGCGCCCGGCCGCGGGGTCCGACGCGGTGCGGCGCCGCCGCTCGGTGGTCCGTGGCTGCTTCAGCACTGGAGAGCTCCCGTGCGGCGAAGGGCCCCACCGAAACACTTCACACATCCTCAGTCACCACCGAAACCCCCGTTTAGAGGAGACTGCCTCCGTGGCCATCAGCAAGACACCTCCGAGCATTTATGGTATGCGGATAGATATTGAGAATTAGAGTAAATTCGGGGGGGAAAAGAACAGCTTTATACACCTGCGCCTGGATGAGCCGAGGCGTGAAGGTCCGAATATTGCGGCGCACGCGGAACCCGACATGACTTCATTAGTCCTAACTAGGCAGAATTTGGCAAAGCTAATTATACAGATGCCTGCGTTACAAAAGCGGGTTGGAGTGGTGCGTTTGACTTACAGCTGGTTTCCCGAGTGACGCTCCGTGTTTATGAAGAATTTGAAACGCCTTCAAACGTCTGTTTATTTCTCAATCTATAAATTAGCCGGTCGACACACCCACGGCGACATTCCGGGACCTAGGGTGACCTCAGGTGATCTGGCGCGGTAAATCACTGGAGCCAAAGCACCTGAGCTCATGGTGTAATTGTGGGTCCTGGTGTGCGAGCCGCACTACTCCACTTACCCGATGCTGTACAATTACCTCGTAGGTCTGAAAGATTTCTCTTTCATCGGTAATTCCGCCTCTCAGTGCTCCATTTTAATTAGCATGTTCTATTAATGTTTAAAAAAAAAAAAATTGCAATACCTCCACTTAACCTTAAGCTGGATGTGTTGAGTGTGCAACAACTTGGAACATCTAGTGAAATTTCTTGATTTTTTTTTCCTTATATTATTGCATCTCAAGTGAGAACGTTCAAAGTTCTTCTGAGCAGGATGGGCGTTCCTAATGTTATTCTCTGGTAGGCTGTACATGTCACCAGGAAGGCTGTTTACGCTCAGCAATAAACCTGCACCTCATTAGAAATACAGCCTGGAAGTATGGAGGTCGATGCTTGCATTTTGCATTTGAATCTCGGATAAGGCAACGAGCTTAACTAATGCTGGTTGGAAGGGACCACAAATAAGACTGGGTGACTTGTTCCGCCCCTCGAAGGAGCCCGCACTTGTCCGTTGCATATACTCCCGTGCTTTTTAAGACTCCAAGGAGCGGCCTGCTTACATGGTTTTCACGTACAGTTCCTTTTGTAGGGTTCGCAATATTTGGGAGTAGTCAAGATTGAAAACAGAATTGCGTAAAGGTTTGACAAGCTCAACTACTGTTTTCTCACACTGAGAAGTCTACGTAGTTTGCACCTCGGAGGCCGTCAGTTGTTCTCCATCAGAGAACATACCTCACCAGCCATGAGGGAGGTTTAAAAAGGAGCTGGAAGGTCAATACGAGAAAGAGACATCTAGCTCAGAACCATGGAGGATGAATGAGTGGAAACAGACATACCAGGACATTCCACTGCTTGGAACACAAGCCACAGACACTAGGCACCATTGGGCAGGTTAACCAATACCGCACAACATTTTGGAATGGAGCAAAATGTGCCGAGGGAGCACTTTCACCATACTTCCAAGAACACCAAAGCTTGCTGGGGTCTAAATCTAGAGATGGAGTATGGTATAGGATCTATTAGGCACGTGGTCCTCCGTCGACTGAGTCTGTGGATACCGTAGCGAAGATGGCATCCATCTTGAGACTGTAAACGTCTGGTCTAGAACCCCTGCTGGATTGGGGTTACTACTGTTCATACTCATTTCTCATACTCATGAGAAATTTATACTCATATCTACTCATCGTATATGTAGGCTTACTGCCCGGTGTGGTTTTGCTGCCTGCTAGTGAAATTAACATCATAATGACGGCAGTTAACCAGAATACTTGTGCATTTGCTCACTTTCCTTCTACGACCAGATATGGTTATGGTCAAGCTACATTATCGTTTCTTATCAGTTTTCTACAGAAATATACAGCGGTATCCGGGTGGCTAGAGCAAGCTGCCGTAACACCGTGATAACGTGGCCAGTTCCTTAATCGCTTCGCCACCTGTGGTGACCTGACGGTGAGAGCACACGAGATGGTATGCAGATGGTGGACACGCTAGAGGGCAGCGCTCAGAAACAAAGCTGGCATTCTCCACTGGATGGGGACCTGAGCCTGGTTTATAGGTGACCCCATGTTTGTTTCGGTCGCTTTGTTGTTCGTTTATTGTTACTCGTGAAGCTGCCGCTAAGGGGCTCTTTCATGGAGAACTGGAGCAAGAAGATAGTTTAACATTTCCTGAAACTGAATGCATTCCATCCCCATTATTTATGGGGGGCTGGGGGGAGGCGCAGAGAAATGAGGTTTGTATTCACTTTCTGGTTGATGGTCCAAGCAAATGCCCAGAACACCTTCAGTTCTGGTTTGGCACAGCACTCTATGCCCACCCTTTACAGTTACAATGGAAGACCAAGTGCCCAGGCTTTTGTGTTAATGAACTTGTCCTGTCTGGTGCCAGCCAGAGGAGGATGGGCTTCCCCCTGGAGTCTGGTTCCTCCCAAGGTTTCTTCCTCCTGAGGGAGTTTTTCTTTGCCTCTGTCGCTTTCGGCTTCCTCTCTGAGGACCTTGGGCCAGGGACTGTGTAAAGCGCTTTGTGGCAACGCTCTTTGTTAAAGGCGCTATATAAATACAATTGAATTAAATTTCATTCCGTACAGTCACAGTTTCTGCAAACTGTGAAGGTCACATGGTTAGTCCTACGCCATCCCCACTGCATCATCTGCGGGATTACAGTGATGATGCGTTCAAACTGCTAATTACAGGTTAGCATTTTGTAACTTCACTTGCTCCATTCCAGGCCATCGCAGTCAAAGTCATTAAAATAAATCAGCGACTACTTTTCCAGTCACACAGGCCGCCTGTCACAGTCGAGGCAGCCGAAGGTAAACCTCCGCCCTGTCGTACAGCTGACCATCCTCCAGGAGCAGCTGAGGATCACTTCCTTCAGCATCCAGCTTTACATCCTTCATTTGCTGTATTAGTTTGATATTATTTCCTGATTTTCTGCCTAATTCCTCCGCCACCTGAAAACAGCCAATAGGAGCTCTTATAAGTACACGATCACGTGACAGGTCTGTTCTGTGTGGCCAATGAGCAGCCATTGTGAAGGGAAGCTGAGCACCGATTAGAGGAAGAGCATGTCACCAGTAGTAACTGCTCCACCCTGGCTCCTGCCAGGACAGCTGAGCTGGCCTAGACACCGCACATATTGGTCTCTATTTCCAATCACAGAACCATGTAAATTTCAGATATCGACCAATTGGTGGCTTAGCAAGTGCTAAATGAAATGTTTCCGCTTCAGCTTGTGACGTGAACTGATTCTACAGCGAAAGAGAGGATGCCCAACCTAGCAGCATGATTTGATAGATCTAAACATGTATTGTTTTACATGTACACGTACGTAGCCCTGTCTGTTTTCTTTAAGGAGCGGCTGAAATGCTTTAGGAAAACAGAGGTACAACAACGGGGACAAATACAGAGGTATAAATAAAGAAGGACAAATATATCAAGGGTTAGCCTTTTGGGATATTGGCATCAAAACAAAAAACGATATGTAAAGGATTCTATGGTGGGCATAAGTGTGCCGGGGAACTTGGATCAGTTCCAGTCATCTTGTGGAATTCTGATAATCCCCCTGAAAGCCCTTTCAGACAGGATGCATCGATGTCCCGCTTGCTGAGCTTGAGGTCATATTGTCGAGCACCATGTGCCCCTGGGCCTTCATTCAGCTGCCTCGTACACAGCGAGGAAGAGGAGCATCAGCAATGATAACGACCACTCAGATATACACATGAACTGATGGTGAATGGCAAACCCTGGCTAAAACTGAGGTAGAGATAGAGAGAAGACTCAGCCTCACAGATACACACTAAATTGTAGAGAAGCACTGACATGCGCCCCCCCCGCACACACACCAGGAGTCAACGAGACTCACAATCAGGGGTGATGCAGAGATAGAGAGAACAGGAAGAGCTAGGATCTAACAGACACATACGCTCACTCGTTCCCTCGCTCCCTCACTCGTTCCCTCGCTCGGCTGCTCACGCATCCAAACAGAGATGGACAGGAACCAACAAGAAAGGGACGGTGCAGAAATGGAGCATCTCGGCACAGCAGCCTTGAGGAGCTGCCGGATAGCCTCCCAGGGCACAGGGTGCTGATCCAGCAGCTGTGTGTGGGAGGTGTACCAGACCCAGGATGCCACGATGTCACAACAGGATCGCAGAAGTCCAGCCTGCCAGGAAGCAAAGGTAGGACCCGGGGGGGGGGGGGGCAAAGGGATATCATCCGCACGGTAAATCCAGGTCATCTGTGCAGATTCTGTCATCCCTGCCTTCTGCTACGTGTGATTGGTGCATGTTCTCTCTTACACCCCAGGACGTGTCACGTTTACGGAATCACAGAATGTGGTACCGCGGCTTCGCGTGTAGCTGTGAGTACAGCACAGTCAGCGGAGCGTGGAAGGGAAACTGGGAAAACTTTTAAACTTGAGGACTGAATTTCAGGCGTGATTTCTGCACACTGCAGCAACACGCGGTGCTCATCTATGGAGCTCCAGCTGTGCTACACCCAACTGGTTTGACACCTACACCCTCTGCTTCATGGGGAGCAGGGAGATCAGCAACATCTCAAGGGTACCACAACGACGCTTGCTCTTAAAGGGACGGCGCCATAACTAGGCTGCTGTCTGTGAAGTTTCTGCCAAGGCTCCCCGCAGGAGCGCAGGAGCCCTCGGCACACGGTGACGGCTATTGCGGCTGTAGATTGGACGCCCGCTGACTGACTCACCAGCTTTCACACATACACGCTTGGCACACACGTCATCCGTTGAGAGCCGCGCCGTCTGCGGAGCTCGGGGTAAGGCCGGGTCGAGAACAAGGCACTGAAAAAACAGGTTCGAGATCATCAGCAGGCACCTTCAGGTCTGTTAGGCTTTACGATCAGATTTGTTTGAACATGTTTGTTTGGACTCATTCGGTAGCTTAATTTACAATTATCCACTTTGCTAAAAGCTAAAAGCACTGGGTAGGAGTTTGGCAGGGATTTCGTACCTGTCCACCGCCCCCTAAGAATGACATGATGGATGGGGGAGGTCCGTACGCTGCCACGGTTCTAGACCATTTCAGTTAGGGGGGGACAGGCTGGGGCCCGTTGTTCTGTTGGAGGGACACATATAAAAAAAAAAAAAAACCTACCAAATTACAAGTTAAAAAAACAAACTCTCATGTAGGGGGGACTAATGTTGGGTCCAGGACAGAGGGCACTTCCGTACTTCCACCCCCCACTCCATTACAGCCGACCATGGCTAAACAGGCTTATAGTATTCCAGTTCCTTCAAAAACTTTTCTCCAAGCAATGGTCCATATCCCGAATTTCCATGACTAACTTCAGTACACATTTGCACGTTTATGAGCGAAGGAATTAGATCTGGGTGTTTCAAAGGTACAGCAATAGATTTTTTTTCATGGGATTTGGTAATTTGCTGGTAAGCTTTTAAATCGTCATGCTACTGATCTGGCATTCAAAATCGGCATTAACAATAACGAAAATGCAAATAAACTGCAGCAAATCAAAAAAATATGACAAACTCCGTGCCGCTCTTCATCCAATATAATTTACAGTTTCACAGTACCAGCTAGAGACTGGGCCCAACATCATTGTTGTCCTAATATTAGAGGAGGGACCCTTTGGAACTAGGGAATGATGGATTAATTATACCCATGGTTACCCTATACTGTATGAATCAGTAAACAACATTACTCTGGCTTAATGCTAAAGTTAGGTCACAGGGTGTTTAGGCACCAAGGTCCAATGACGAAATGAGCCTCTAATCATCAGGAACTAGAACAGAGAAGGGTCGCCGCTGTAATTCATAAACATATGACCGTGGAGTGATGCCATTAGGGCTTCCAAATTGGTCACATTTTGCTGTCAGTTACCGGCAGAGACCCTGGAATCAAAGAGGTCATCATTCACCTCAGGTCGGACTATCTCATTAAAGCCAGAAGTAGTAAGAAAGTAGCAAGCAGTTAGCGAGAAGCTTTGAGGTTAAAAAGCTAGTTTTAGGCAGCAGGCTGTGGAGTGTTCGTAACTTTAATTCAAGCCAAACGGTTTAATTAGCTCCCTAGGCTATAAACGTCATCAATTCATACTGGGTCATCCAGTAAGCAATTAAGTGTCTGTTTTCTCTGCCAGGTTTCGGATTGTCGTTAATATTGTGTATTATTTATTATACAATTGTTGTAGTCCCTGGGAAAAACTTTCTATTTTGCTCTGGAAAATTGTGATCTGAGAGCTCAATAAAGCTAGCTCTTCGTGCTGGGTGAGAACATGCTGGAACAACATTTTTTCACAGTGTCTACGTAATCGCTTTACATGCCTACCGCTCACCGAACAGCTGGACTGAATACGTGTTAAAGATATACCGCTGTCATACCGATGTAAAAAATGACAGCGTTAAACATCTGAGCCTGACACCACAGGTGGAGTTTGCCTGTCCATGTTTGTGGCAGTGTTCGTGTTTAGTGATTAAACTATCTTTGGAACAGCTGAAAAATCAGAAAAAAGACCTGGACTTCAAAATCACAATGGGTCGCATTATCGTGTACTGTCAATCAACGTCTTCCCTTTGGGTACTTGACTTCCGTTGATGAAAAGGCAGTGATTGGCAGCACTTGGCATTCCCTCCCATAGCAGATTCTGATGTCTCATCAGCTTGACGAACCACGGGTTCCTTATTGCATGTGGGAGAGAACGCGTGATGGGAAAAGCAGAGCAGATTTGGTCATTTGTGTGGCGAACATCGGGAGGAACGCGGCATCAGTCCAGGGCCGGCAGACGTTATGTTCGACTGGGAGTGTGTAGAAAACACAGCGGCTCGCCAAGGAGCATGCTCACACATGGAGGCGTGAGCTCATATCGCCTGGCAAGATAGATATCTTTTCATACATATCCTAGAGCATCCGTAGGGGTGATGTTTGGTGGTGATAGCTGTGAGTCACAGCCCACTAGCTGCGACGTCTCTCTGAGGAAAGGCAGGGTCAAGGTGAGTCTCTCTTCAAAGGCACACAAGCCTATTTTTGGAGAAATACCTCAAAGAACTAATTAAATCCCAAAAAGATTGTGGAGTTAGACCAAGAGAGATTTCAGCCATAATATGTTCCTTCAGCTCCTCCTTCCGCTTTAGTCTCCACCCCTTTCCAGGTGATCACCTCCAGTTGATGATGGCTGGAGACTCCTGGTCGCGCACAGACCACGACATGCAGAGAGGAGTGATGCCTGTAGAGGTGAGCATCATTCCCTCTGCCCACGTGCACCTAATTTACATGGTATCAAGTGACGGTAAGATGTAAATATCCCATAATATGTAGGTTTCTCTGAGTGAGTTGTGGAATATCACCATACACAAGCTCCTAGGTTTAAACAGAACTTACATCCTGAAGCTCTACATCACCCATTTTGACCTCTTCTCTTCTGAAACAACAACAAGCTCCCCGGCAGTCTGTTATATTCGATTCGGCATTGTGTTTCACAGACCTACTGACAGCTCCTCTCAGTTTCTCCTGAGAAAGGACTTGTTTTTAAGGCGAATTTTATCACCGTTGAAGGTTATTAACTTTTAGCATTACTGCTACTCGGACAGAAACGCTCTTTATTTCGAATCACTATTTATGAAATACGTTATTAAAAAGTGTATCTTTAGGACTGCAGCACGAACGTAGCACACGCTGGTGCTGCACTGCTGCCCGTTCTGATCATTTGCACCTATTAGTGGACGTGAAGGTTGATTTAGACATGAGTATCCAGCATGACATGTCAGAGAGCTGCACTCGGCATCAAGCAATACCTTCCTCAGCACGCTCGCCTTGCCCTAGGTGAACAAGCTTCCGAAGCAAGTCAGAGAGGCCCCCATCATCACGGATCGCTCCATCTCTGAGTCCGCCAAGAAGCCCAGGCAGCGCTACGTGCAGAAGGACGGCAAGTGCAACGTCCACCACGGCAACGTCCAAGAAACCTATCGGTACTTCAGTGATCTCTTCACCACGCTCGTGGACCTCAAGTGGCACGTTAGCCTGTTGATCTTCACCCTGGTCTACTGTGTCACCTGGCTCTTTTTCGGTCTGCTCTGGTGGCTGATCGCCTACGTCCGTGGCGATCTCGCACATTTTGATGAACAAGGCTGGACACCATGTGTGGAGAACCTAAACAGTTTCGTCTCGGCCTTCCTCTTCTCCATCGAGACAGAAACCACTATTGGGTATGGCTATCGCGTCATTAATGACGAGTGTCCCGAGGGCATTGTCCTGCTGCTCATTCAAGCCATCCTGGGCTCCATCGTCAACACTCTGATGGTGGGCTGCATGTTTGTCAAGATCTCCCAGCCAAAGAAGCGGGCAGAGACCTTGGTGTTCTCTCACAAGGCTGTCGTGTCGGTACGGAATGGTCGACTCTGCCTCATGTTTCGGGTTGGGGACCTGCGTAACTCACACATCGTGGAGGCCTCCATCCGTGCCAAGCTCATCCGTTCCCAGCAGACATCGGAAGGCGAGTTCATCCCGCTTAACCAGACCGACATCAACGTGGGTCTGGACACGGGTGACGACCGCCTCTTTCTGGTGTCGCCGCTCATCATCGCTCATGAGATCAATGAGTGCAGCCCCTTCTGGGAGTGGAGCCAGGCGCGGATGGAGAAGGAGGAGTTTGAGATCGTGGTCATCCTGGAGGGTATGGTGGAGGCCACAGGTGAGTTTTTTCATCACTCGCACGTCAACGTGATCTCTTTGCCTCTTTGTAATTCCCTGATATTTGAACGCAGATCTGAGTAATTTCCATTGGTGTCTGAGACTCAACTCTCAATAATGCCACTGCCTATCAGGAAAGAAACGATGGCCATCCTGCATGCTTTTGTTAAAACAGAATCTCAGGCTTTGAACTGTGCTGTAATGATGTTACAATGATGTGTTTACAGGAAAACGGTCACATGCTCCTCATTAATTTACGCATGATAGACCCTGTTTTGTTTATACCATGAAATCGACATGCGCTAACGCAAATGGGGCTTTTGCTGTACCTGGTCGGCAGTCAAGTGAGGAGAAGGAGGAGGAGGAGGAGGGCCGGCCGAAACAACACTGTGGTTTAACTAGTATCCGAAACCGTGGGCTCCTTCATTTTCTCGCCAGATTTGGCTGACGACGCCTCCTGTGCTGTGGATTCGTTCCCGAGCCAAGGTCACAGCTTCGATTTCAGTAGTTATCCGGAAGGAAACCAACTAGAGATCATGACTGAGTTTTGACCAGAATGCTTCCCCAAAATTGATGTAAGGAATGTTTCCTGCCAGTTGAGTACATCCGAATGTGAAACACCCTCAGCGTTCCACTGGTAGGGTTTTCTAACTGGACCAGTTTCTATATATGAAGCCATTGTTACCTACAGCTGTCTTCTAGCCAGCTTATCTCGGTCAGGGTTGCGGGAGTCCTAGTGCCTATCCCAGTCAACCTAGAGCACAAGACCGGGTACACCCTGGATGGGGTGCCAGTCCATCACAGGGCACGAGGCTGGGGCACACCCTGGATGGGGTGTCAGTCCATCACAGGGCTCGAGGCTGGGGTACACCCTGGATGGGGTGTCAGTCCATCACAGGGCACAAGCCTGGGGTACACCCTGGATGGGATGCCAGTCCATCACAGGGCACAAGGCTAGGGTACACCCTGGAAGGGGTGTCCGTCCATCACAGGGCACAAGGCTAGGGTACACCCTGAATGGGGTGTCAGTCCATCACAGGGCACAAGCCTGGGGTACACCCTGGATGGGGTGCCAGCCCATCATAGGGCACACGGCTGGGGTACACCCTGGATAGGGTGCTGTGCTGAGCATGGCACACACTCACACGCACGGTCATATCTAACCATCATTTTAGTCTAACTGCGTGTCTTGGTTTGCGGCAGGAAACCAGAGTCCCCAGAGGAAACCCACACGACACAGGGACAACTCCATATGGGGAGTGAAGATGGGATTCACACAGTGCTATCCATTGAGTCAGCAGACCACTGATTTATAAACCGTAGTGTAGGTGTGGGCTAAGGGTCTCCGTGTCAGAAATGACTAAGTTTTTATTGCAAATGGATGGATGGACACAGATACTCTAAGTTTAACTGATGGAGGTTGCCAGCAAAATATTGTAAATTATGATGGATAACTCCACCCCTTGTGATGTGTCCTAGCATTCTCTCTACTGAAACTCTATTTGACTTCCGTGAAGCAATTCATTTTGTTGCAGCTGGCATCAGCTGGCTTTTGATGCACAGGAGACAGGACATCCAAATATACAGGCGACCCTAGTTTAGATACGTAACCTTGGCTGTCAGATCAGAAAATCAGTAATTATTTCAGGAGCGCACTGGCAGTAGATGTGTTTTCACTGCTCTGTGTTTCCAAACTAATTGCTTTTTTACAGTGCTGGTTTTGGTCTCTGGCCAGTTGGCCATTAACATAATGAGGCCCGACAAACAGCTCTAGTTAATTAATAACTGCTAGTCCAGGCCAGGGTTCAGGCCGTCACGCTAAGAAAAAGACAGTTCAAGTTCATGTCTTTGTCCTTCCTTGTCACATAACTCTCATGACTTTGATATTCCTGGAGATAACCAGGGAAGACATCACAGTCGTTTAGAAGCCACTCAGTCCACCAAGCTTGGTCTCTGCAGGCTGTGGATCCCACACAGGTTCTTCATCTTCATTATGTCCTCATCGATCAAACAACGGGTTTCCTGCTGGCTACCGTCTTTATTTTGTTAGCAAGCCTTGTTGTTAAAGGAACTTAGGCAATGCTATAATCTTCAAGCCTATTTCAGAGTTACAGGTCGTACCGGTGCTCGGCACGATGGTACAACAGCAGCTCCGTTCTATGGATGCCGGCTGATCTTACTCACATTTCCAGTTTCCGCTACACCTGCGCTTTACGACAGAGACGACTCAGTTTTGGAATTTGGACTTAACGCGGAACATGAAGCACGTGTGCCTACGTCAGACGTGTGATTCACGGTAAACGTGTTTAGCGCGGCACCTCTTAGCACCCTAAAGACACGCTCTTAACGTCCAACTGCTGTCTGCAGATAGCACAGATTTCCCTACTGGACTTTCACCATTTTGTTGCATTAGTGGCATTTTTTTTTAACCATAGTTGTGTGAATTAAGTATTAACGACTTCACAATTACTTAACCATCATATTTCACTTATTGATTTCTTATTACTTAAATGTAATTATCATCTTAGATGTCGTCTGCAATGCGTCAGAGGACATTATGGCCTCAGTATTATTAGAGCTCAATTACTGCTTAATTGAAACCAACTCGCATTAATGCTGGAGGAGCGAGCTGCACATGCATGTCAATAAGTGGAGTTTCTGTTCCTTGAGGGATACATGCAGTGCAGTTTCACTGCTGAGTCAAGGCTGAACAATGAGAAATCCCCAGTTCAACAGGGTGGAGGACAGTTTCAGTCCTGGGCAGTGTCAGTCCGACATCCAGCATTACTCCTGTCAGGGTGGACAGGAGTCTGTTTACTTCACCATGAGGGTCATGAATCATGCAAGAGCTTAAATATGTCATGCATGTCACAGAAAATGGGTCTCAGAAAAGCTGTTGAGCCACTGAGAGCGTCAGATCAAAGTAAGCAGTGCAGCCGTAGGTTTGTAGGTGTCAAACCACACCTCTGCTCCTCTCGTCCTCTCCAAAGGGATGACGTGCCAAGCTCGAAGCTCCTACCTGGATACCGAGGTGTTATGGGGCTACAGGTTCACTCCGGTCCTCTCCTTGGAACAGGGCTTCTATGAGGTTGACTACAACAGTTTCCATGAGATCTACGCCACAGAGACACCCTCCCGCAGTGCCAAGGACCTGGCTGCTGCACCTCAGGACCCCCATCTCCCTCCCCAGCTGCCCCACCAAGGTCTAACACCCAGGCCCCATCTTCTGGAGCTTCCCTCCACCCTCAAACCCCTGCTCCTGGAGTGTGACGAGGAAGGGGAGGTAGAGGACACTGACATCTCCACAGGGCCTGGCCTGAGCCGGTCCTGATTGGGCACGGGGGTAGGTGGGCTGGGGTAGGTGCTCCATCTTTGGATGACAAGGCAGTTTAAAGATGGAACTTCAGCTGGGCCGTGAAAATAGCTCACAAAATTTGATGCGGTCGCCATACCTGAAGCAACTAGAGGAATGTTTACTAGCGATGACGGCTTCCACGTGCGGAGGTCGGGGAGACAGCAGGACATGGAGTGATCGTAATGCTGGTGCCGGACGACGAGCCAATGCAGCTCACCAGCAGGGGGCACCATTGAAAAGTTCTAGGCTTGCCCTGTCTATCACATGTCTGAGTTCTTTCCGTGGCGCTTAGGGTAAAGCCTTTGTGTTTATTCCTTTTAAAACCCTGTTGGCTTGTGGCTCCAACAACAACATATATGTTTTGATCTGCATTATGTTATTAGTATTTGTTAATTAGACTAGGCCTAATACAAACAACACTGTACACTCAGAAAGGAGTACAGGTACACGTAGAAGCCCTATGAATCATTTTGGCTTTGTCCTTTAGATCAGATCCGTCTTTGGTCATAAAAGTGTCGGATCTATAAAGTATAATTTAGTTTAAGCCAGGGCATTTTCAACGTCCGCGCTGGCAGTTTTAATGATTCCTTGCTGCGCCCAAGGATGAAGAAACTGATTTTGTACGAGGAAGTGACTGCACTTAACAAAAGGAGGGAAAAAGACACCGCTACCCCCAGATCATCTGATTCGCAGATAACCCGAGGACACGGGACCAGAAATACGGCAACCTGCCAGAGACTCATTAATAATGCATCTCTCTCAATCCTCTCAGCATTAGCCGTTCAAACGCCTGAGTGCTTATTACTGCCATTACTCACAAGTACCACTTAATGTTAAATCTAAAGGTGCGTGTCCAGAAATAAGCAGGGGCTTTTCCAAGAAACTGGGTTCAGTTACAGCAGAAATGCCACTGAAGTGACTTTGAAGTGACAGCATCTTGCGGGAAGCACATACGATTAAATGAATGGCTATAGATGATAAATATGTACAGGAATAAACTCAGTATTCTTTCAGCTGAGCTTCTTATTTCTCAGAGATTAAACTTAAGGGTGGAGATTATAATTACAGTTTGGCATAAACTATACCAAGACGGACAAACTGACTCAGATCAGGGGATATTCTTTTGAGACTCACAGCTCAATAGAGAACTCACAGTACATCTTAGTCTCTATCCATATTTCGTGGGAGACGTTTTCAATCCTGCATCTGAATATTTTATTGTACATTTATGTGACTATGTTGACATTTTTTAATCCAGCAGTGAACAGGATAGCACTGAATTTTGCCAGCCTTCTGTCACAAGATCTGTCCTCTTTTTCTGTCATAACTCTCGTGAAAAGAACTTCATTTAAATGCCGTCTCTTCATGTACAACTGCGTCAAGCCATCTTAGGAAAAGAAACACGAAGTATGAAAGATGAGGAAATGCTGTGCCTAAAAAGTTATGAGTTGTGGTGTCATGAGCAAAATCGCATGACTGAGTTGATTCCAGGAAAACACCCATCTGCAGGTGAGGATTACATCTGCGTGAAAGTGTCAGGCAAACAGCAACATTAAGGAGGAATATGATCACAAACTTCCTGGCAAACCTCTGCCCAGTTACTGGTCACACACACACAACCATTGTTGTCAGGCACTCATGGAAAATGCAAGTAACAGATGGAAATAATACTAAAAATAGAGGGCTGTTAACCATCCTGAAAGATTTACAGTAGCAAGATGAAGTGTGAGGGTTTTACAGAAGCCTGTGTGTGCACACTCAGATCGTCTCACAGAACAAGCCCCTTTTGAGCAGTTGGGCCGCTGTCTTCATCTCCTGCAAGGTCATACACTATATGGACAAAAGTATTGGGACATCAGTTAATAGGGGGGTTCACATACTTTTGGACTTGGGTAATTAAGCCATACTCATTGCTGAGACAGGTGTATAAACACACAGCCATGCGATATGTTGCAAGAAACACTGGTGTCAGAATGGATCATACTGAAGAGATTAGTGACTGTCAACGTGGACCCACCTTCCCAGTAAGTCAGTGTCAAATTTCTGCCTTGGTTAACTGCAAGTGAAGTGATTGTGATGTGGAATCTTCTATAAACAACAAGAGTTCAGCTGTGATGTCATAGGCCACACAAACAGAAAGGGACCCAATGACCCAACATCAATACCCAACCTCACTGATGTTCTGATGGCTGAATGGCAGCAAATCCCACCAACGATATTCAAACATCTAGAGTAAAGCCTTTCCCAAAGAGTGGAGGCAAAGGAGGACCAACTTCTTGTTTATACTCTTGGTTTTGGAATGAGATATCGAACAGGCAGGTGTCCCGATACTTTTGTCCATATAGTGTATCTCTTCTTGTGGACTTCTGATCTTCTGTGGCCAAAATTTGGAAGCTCAGCTTCTGTCAGATGGACTGCTGTTGCACTCTTGAGCTGGCAAACTAAATTCAGAGTTGCAGCACACCAAAAACGTTAGTTTAAACTTCCACCACATCCGGTGCTCCTACCAGAGACAGATAATAACGATGAGAAGAGTTTGAACTGAGCACAGCAAGGCGAAGGACAGCAAAGCACATAACCAACTCCTCGACGTGGTGTTGCAGCAAGAGAGAGACCAAGCAAGATAAACCATAAACCTAACCCCCCCCCACACACACACGAGCACCGCCGGCACCACACCCCCCCCCCGCCCCCCCAGCCCACCCCCCACATCCACCCCCGCGCACCCCCAGCCAGGCACG
>JAACJT020003996.1:0-18778 GCA_009936485.2 Gymnarchus niloticus | reverse complement strand
TTGCAACAAGAGAGAAACCAAGCAAAAAAAACCCTAACCCTCACGCCCCCCCACCACCACATGAAAACTGCAGGCACAACCCCCCCCCCCCCCACACACACACACACACACACACACACACACGAGAAGCACAGGCACTGGTACACAGGCTACCTTCACTGTGACAGTCATGACGGGTGCCAAAATTCCTACACAAAATAACTACACCCGTTAAAATCATCAGTGGTGGAAGACGGCTTTTTTCTAAAGCCCAAACTGACCCCCCCCCACAACAGTGCTGAAACATTGTGGGGGGATTTGAGTACACAGTTAGATGACTGAGCTCTGAGTCAGGTCCCTGGTCAGCCTTGCTGGCTGAGGCCTTGGGGCTGTGTTTCCCTTGGCCTTGATTGGAGTTGATGTCTTTTACAGTGCGCCTCACAAATCTGCCCCCCTGCAACAGAGGCCCTCCAAATTCCCGTGGATTTTTTTTCCCCCCTTTCTCGGCAGATGGAAATCAACTCGGAGGCCAAACACAACAAATATCTCAAGCCCTTTTGACCTTGTGGAGCATATTAAACATTATTAAACTACAGTTTGCAGTTACTGATTAATGGTTAAAAAGTAATGGATTTTTTTAATCAAGCCTGCCTCTGTTGTCTCTTTAGAGTCTATTCCATCGTACCCTTTAAGCCTTAAGGTGAGATTCATTCCAAAGAAGATGCTGGGTGTTACTCTTCTAAGCCCTATAAATCTTGGCAGACAGAAATGCCGCAGGGTTTCTCTTGAAGTTCGTGAAAATTTAAAACTTCTAAGCTAAGTCTGCCCTATTCTTTCACTTTTCCCTTGTTCTCTTGGTATGTTCTCGAATTTTATCATGAAGGTCACCCCAATGGCATCATAATGAATTAGTCAGGAGAACTTCAGTCTGAAAATCAAATTACTGCCCTTTTGCAGACCTTGTTCCCTAAATTACACAGCTGCATAATTTCATGACATGTTTTATATGAAACCTTGTATTATTAGCTATTAGCATCGTGGGCGTCTCTTTGAGTACTTTTAGTTAAAACTGGTCTGTCCATGAAACACAAAGCGCATCAGTAGACCTCTTCTGCAAAGGAATCCCAACACACTCCCTCCCACAAGCGGAAAGGGAGCTTACAAAACGAGCATTTATACCAGTTCTCTGACTAACAGGGCTCACCGCCGGGCGGAAACAGTCTCCAGGCCATCCCTGACAGGGCACATGTGTCAGAGGTGAATCCCCCGAGATCTTGCCCGGTTTTTAATCTCGGACCGTGGTCACCCCAGGCAAAGGGATCAGTGTTGGCTTACTGTCAATGGACAGATGTGTTAGACTGCAAGTCCGTGTTCTGATAACTCTTGAATCCCCCTCCCATGGCGTTGTAAACTTACGGCTCTGAGGCAGAAAGTTAGGGTTACCTGCATCCCATTTATTCAAATACTGATACAAAAATCCCGCCGTGTTTGTAATTGTTTTGCGATTAGATTCCGAGAGTGCACCTCTACACCACCTAAGGGCCTATGAGGAATCAGACGTCAAACCCAAAAACTTACACCTAATTAGATTCATCCATAAACCTCATCTTTGGCCTTCCTCTTTTCCTCTTGCCTGGCAGCTCCATCCTCAGCATCCTTCTCCCAGTATACCCAGCATCCCTCCTCTGTACATCTCCAAACCAGCACAATCTCGCCTCCCTGGCTTTGTCTCCAAACCGTCCAACCTGAGCTGACCCTCTAATATACTCATTCCTAATCCTGTCCATCCTCGTCACACCCAGTGCAAATCTTAACATCTTCAACTCTGCCACCTCCAGCTCTGCCTCCTGTCTTTTCGTCGGTGCCACCATCTCCAGCCCATATAACATAGCTAGACCGCTGCATGACTAAATCGATAAAATAATGTCCCAAAGACACTTTAAAATGCATAGTACGTTAGATAGGCTTTCGTAGACGCCACACATATTATCTTGATGCCACTTTGCCTTTGATCTGGCACAAGTCAAGTGAGTCATTTTCACGCTAATGTAACATCACAGATCCACATCCTGACCCGTTATGTAATCGCACCCCGAGAGCCTTTATGTTGTATAACCAGCTTATTGCATTATAACCAACTTATCGACGTGCGTCTTTGAAACATTTCTGACACGTAAAACGGTCTTCTAGGCACAAGTCACAAGGTATTGAAGTAAAATGAACAATTCCGTCTCAAATAACCGCACACCTCACCAACCAGATTTAACAAAATATCCCGACCACAATAATCAAAGGAAATATTTATTTAAATCAATCCGGATTGTCACAAAACTCCACAAAGTCTCCATAATATCTGTGATTTTGGTGAACAAGATTGCTTCTTTCTCGTAACGCCATATGAATATATATTCATTACTATATCAATTGAATTAAAGTCAGACACCCTTGCAGGATGTTTTCCCTCCAGCGTGTTTGAACCTGTAAACAAATTATGTGGTTTTCTTTTTATCTGGCAGTAGTTTTGGTTATTGGACAACGATTAGTCTTATAATCATGAGTTTCAAGCTCATTTGTCAATAGTTTCGGACAACATGGACAGACTGGAAATTGAGAGACTGGTGGATTAAGAGGAAACTTTTTGCTACACACTATGAAGCTAAATAAAGCTAAATAAAGCTTAATAAAATCCCAGGATTTGAACTGCTACACTGTGACATTACATTCTGTAAGCTGTTAGTGTTCTGGGTTCCAGATGCAACACTACTGAAACTCTTGGTCGAAACGCTGAACAATTGTTCCTGAGGATTAGCACATGGTTTCAGGACCTATGAGGACATCATCATAGCAGAATAGCAGCATGTAGCACTAACGATTTGAGACATGCCAGTTTTTGTGGCCTCGCTTAGTTCATGCATGCTCCTTTTTTCATGGTGCCTTCTTTGCAATGCTCATGAGCTATAAAATATCTCGTACAGCATGTGTTTCCCCTAATGTGAGCCATTTCCACCACTAGGAGGAGGACGATATCCACTCCGGTCTTCAGAAGGCTTTATCGCATGCTTGGATACACGAGTGGATTATGTGCCAAAACCTACAAACAAGGTCGGTCCCATCACTGAGAGCGTATCGTGAACAGATGAGTAAAAGTCCTATGACAGTGTTCTGGAAGGAGCTTCTGTCTGCATTCTATGTGGACCCAGGTGTCCTCAGATGTTCTAAGGATAGGGATGGGTGTCATCAAGATTTTAACTGCACTACCGCTCTTACTGACACTGCTTATCGATCCGGTACTTTAACGGTACTCTTATCTGTACGTTTTGTTTTGTGGAACAGTATCTTATGTATGTTTCTAGTAGCCTGTTACCTGAAGCTTTTGGAGTCCACGACTGCACAGGGGTGTAGGCCTTTCACAATGAACATGGCCACCCTCTCCTCAGTCATCTTCCCACTAGCTGCCATCGTGAAGGGCTTTTGGGCTTGTCTTTAGCTTGAACCAGCAGTCGTAGAGGGAGGAGTGGGTTGGTTCATTGTAGCTGAAACTCTAACAAAAACCTTGCAAAATGTTTAAATGGGGGAGTTCATAAATTTAAGTGGACCATTTGGTCTCAGGTCAGAGCATCACATATTTTACTCAAAATATAACAGATAATATATGCTGCATTATGATTCATTAAAGCATCCAACATCATATAATAATGAAAAGTTCCACCTTAAACAGACGTTAAGTAAATTTTTGTGCCCCCCAGTAAATTTTGGCCTGTGATATTAAAACTGAATCGATATGTAATTGTATTCTCCCCCACTGTCGACCCCTGCATTGCTGTCATTCTGGCTTTTAACCCACTCATTTTTCTAAAACTGCTTTTAAGTCGTACACATTCATTTATTTAAGTTTGTTGCACAAGGTTACAACAACAAAGCCCGCCGGGATACACGCCACTGGAAACTGCCAGGAACCCTTCTGCCCAGCGGAGGTTCACACTCCAATTAGGGGGGAGCCGCCCCGCTGGTCAGCGGGCTTCATGGGGAGTAGAACAAATACCTTGCAGCCTGTCAATTATAAACCTGCCCTCCCTCGACGGATGAAAAATCACAACCACAGCAAAAAAGAAAGAAAAAAAAACACTCAACTAACATTTAGGATTTAGCCCCACAGCATCAAGTACGCCATGAATTTGCTAAAGAAAATCATTTCCAATTATTTGCTTAAATTGTTAGCTTGTGCATGAACAAAGATAAGGAATCGCAGCATCTCATTTGTGGATACTCGATGTTTTTCCTTTCCCCTACCAAAAAGACAGCAAGCAAAAGATGGTCTGCATGAAGATGGGTGCATTAAAGGCTACACGAGTAGTCTGGGAGAAGTCTATCGAGTCCAAGAGGGAGCCTACAGATTATATATACATTATGAGTGCATTATGAATAATTATGAATACATTTTATCCCTATGGATTGAATGTCTACTGACTTTTTAAAATTCACATGGAATACTTATTGAATCCCTTCACAATGCCGCTTACGTGCTTATTCATTGTTATTTTTGAAATTTTACTGCAGACGTTTTGCACGTCTGGCATCGGCAGGTGCTACAAATGAAATTTCATTGTGCTTTCACAATGACGATAAAGGTGGTGAACATGCCAGACATAATCCTCCAGGAAATGACAGGAATGGGATGGGCTAGCAAAGGGGCTGGGGTGTATTTTGTTGAGAATTAGGGCCGTTATGCTAGGAAAGCTGACAGGAAGTACCGTGGTACCCCCCGCCTGGTTTCGTAGAGCTACAACTCAACTCTCTTAATCAGGGAACGAGAATGATTTTGTTCATGGGAACTGGTGACACTTGCAGTCACGACTCCAGGAAGCTTCCGGTTTGCCTGTCCTCCTGTGGTCGAATCGGCCACACCATAGCAAATAGAACTTCTTCAATTGGCGTCAGGGAACGCACATGCAAACACCGCCATAAAAGTCAGCCATCTGGTGAGAAATAAACCACCACATGATCCAGAAATTAGTGCCAGCAATTAGGCTCAAGCACATGGATGATCTCACCCTCAAATTCCACCTCAAGGCATCATCAAGATGTTTATTATTCATACTTCATGAAGACTATTTTGTTCTGCACCTGTAAACGTGAGAACCAAGCTGGCTAGGGCAGAAGTAAAATTATCTAATCTCAGCATAATTGCCCCCAGGGGAACGCTTTATGAATAGTTCATTTAGATCCAGGTCCATTGGTGACCTTGTCATATACCAGTTAAGGTCGTAGCTTGCCCTTGGTTGGGATGCTAACATAATTATTGCTGATATTCAACAATCCTGACAAGAACCTTTGCTGAATATTTCTGGATGATGATATTATGACTTTCCTGCCCCATGCTTTTCCAGGGATATGGGTTTGATTTCACTCCTGCTATGTGTGGGAATTTTGTATTCTCTCCCCTTGTGACATTGTTCATCAGCTTCCTCCCAACGTCAAAAGGCATGCAATGAATGTCTGACTTTAAATTTCCCTTTGTGTCTTTGTGTGCATGCGAAGGATGCACATCATCTTAACTGCCGATGCTTTTAAAGACAGGTTCTGGATTTATACAGCCACAATTAAGGAAACCACCCAATTAGTTGAGCTGTTACTAACGAATCTGCATTTTCTTAAAGGCGCAAACACGCCATGGGGAGCTGAGAAGTCTTCACACACTTCACAGCACTGAATACATAAGTGTGAGTAACAGTAACCGTACATCTCCTCCCGTATACCCTTCATAAATACAGTCCAGGCTTGTCCGTGATCACTGCTCTCTGCTTCCCTCTTGTGACCGCCATGAGAAATCCCACTGGGAACAACAAGGCTCAAACAGAACGTCGAAGGGTGGAAAATCTTGGCGACGGCAGACAGAGCCCGGAGAAACCGACATGGGAAGTAGGAACCAGGTATTCTACTTGTGTAGAGAAGTCAGAAGGATTGAACAAAACCACACATGAGGTCTTAGGAGCAGCAACGGGGTTTGAATAGGGTCATTATGGTTGAGCTTACAAAGAGGGACCATTAACAAGTGCGAGAAGCATACAAATCACTGTGAAAACCTATCAGAGGACCTATTCAAATCAAACACAATGATTCCTGCAATACAAGTACAGAATACAGGAGACCCAATTTTGGAGAACATCAGAAATCAGACAAGCTAGCTTGAAGATTTGAATCTGAATATGGAACTGAAGTCTGGTGATTTATTTAAAGCTTTAGTAACTTCACGGTTATGGTGAGGCACGTCATGAGGTGCTGGAATCTGGTGAAGTTCTCTCACCTTCCGTGAAGCGGACTCAGAAAGCAGACAGACAGCACACTGAGACAACTGTGTCGTGTACCATTTTTATTAGAACAAGCCAAAGGTAAGCAGTTCAGCTGATGAGTCCAAATTGCCCATGTCTGTCACATGACCAAAGTTATGTAGATGCCCGGTACTAGCCTGACATTTAGGCTGCCCCTGTTTTAGAGTATACACCTTCCAGATGCCATTCATCATTCCTCAGACATCATGTCCTGCTCACGCTCCAGGGGGGCCAGGAACACAAGCCTGGGGTTTACACTGAACAGCGTGCCAGTCCATTGTAGGATCAAACACAGACACACGTTCATAATCGTACTGTATGGGCAATGTCAAGGGGCCATTTAGCCAAACTTCATGTCTTTGGACTGTGGGATAAAACCCACGCAAGACGTGGTGAACGTGCAAAGAGGGAAGAGGTAGGAGTCAAACCCCTAACCCTTGCAATGGAAGGCAATGATGCTAGCCACTGAGCCACCATGTTCCCTGGCTGTCCGGATACCAAACACACTCGTAACATCAGTAATAATGGAGAACACTTGTCACCAGTGATGGTGGAGGAACCGAACGATCCCAGAATCCTCCAGTCTCTTCAGAGCCTGGGCTTCATGGGAAACGTTGTGTGAAGATTGCTGGAAACAAAGTGGACGTGACCAAAGTCAGGATGAAGGCACGTTTGTTAAAAAGACAAGTCCGTGAAACACGGTCCATGACATTTCTGGTTAGTAATGAACCTAGAATTTCTATATTTGTGATTCTCTACAACTTTATAACAAGCTTTAATAGTAGTGGGTAGTCATATTTTTAACCTCATGAAAATATAAACAAACGTTACTAAGCTATAAAAACAGAAAATATTTCAACTATGATCTGACCTACTGATACTGTTTGCTTACTCTAAGTAACATTCGTGACGAGATTCTTCTTCTTTTCCCCCACCGTCCTAAAAACTTTCACTCACATTCACTGAGTCCATCGTATCATTTCCATAGTAATGGATCAAGTGCTTCTGGTCAGTAAACTCTGGGAACCCAAATCCCACCAGGTGAACCACGTCGCAGTAGTTCATGGTGACATGGACAGCCTGAATCCCAGCAGTCGGACAGACAGGCTTCTATATGTGGATGGAAGAGGACAAACCTAACAGGTGTTATATTAATTCCAGCCAGTAGGGGGTGCTTTGACCTACTTCAAGCACCCTGAAAGGCTGCATTGTTTTAGACTCCTCTTGTAAAAACATTTCTATAACATGCCATTTGTTTTCTTAAATAACATTTGAATAGGAGAAACACTGAACCCCTTAAATCAGCCATAAATTCATGCTCAGGTACAATAAATCCTTTTTAACACACCCTGACGGAGAAATTTAATCACGTTCTACGGGAATAGCGTTTAATCATCAGATATGTTTATCTACACTAGGAAGTGGATCATAAATTCACCGCTGAATGTCCGGTCTTAAATATTTCCAATTGCTTAAATCGCTGAATTAAGTTTAAGCCACTGCTCAGCACGCTGACGTCTTCCTTGTCCGACTGATGTTACCAACTCTGTGATGTAACCCGTTGGACCAGAACAGTTCTCTACACCCCTTTTGGGAAAGCCACATACTGAACATAGTATTTCTGTCACCATTGTTCACCATTGTTCCTTCTGCGACAGCAAAACCAGAGCTCTGGGTATCACTCTGAAATGTCAACACAGAAATAAAGAAAAAAATGATGGCATAACTTAATATAATCTGCTGGCTCTCTGGTTCCAGGCTGAGGGGAAGCTGAAGCAGTTGGCTGGCTGTTCTGCACATGAATATATGAAGCTGGCTGGTCTTACCCAGCCATATTTGAGGCGGTGGCTTCCAGAAGCCCTTCCTATGCTGTAGAAGCAAAGATGGAGATGGACACCTTAGACGTTCTCCCCAAGGTAATAAAAAGAACCTCAGGGAGATGCCAGCTCAGTTGCTAGTAAATCCTCGGTACCCTCTTCTCATCATACAGGATCCCCTTAAGCCAAAGCAGGTCTTCTGGCTTGAATGGTACAAGCACCATGAGGGGGTCGGGGTCATTGTGGATGCTGGGGTCAGAGAAGGCCGACTCGGGGTAGAAGAATCACATGGTGGTCTTGTTCCCGACATCTTTCTCAAAGCCCCTGACAGCACCATCACTGATTCGGTGAACAGGCAGAAAGCGACTTGGAAAACCAGCCAACTCAATTATTGGCTAACAAGAAGACTCTATGTGAGATCTGTCCCAGTCACCAGACCTCAACCCATCTGAGACCTTCTGGAACGTTCCCTGAGTCAGTGTTTTCTATTTCTATCAAAGAAACACTGTTCATCTATTTTCCATTCACTCATCCTGGCCAGGGTCCTGGGCTGCCAGAAGCCTGTCCAACACAGCATAGGGAACAAGACAGGGGTGCATCTAGGATAGGTTCCAGTCAAACCTGAGGCAATTTAGTGACCACGTAATCTAACTGCTGGTATTTGGACTGTGGGAGTGCCCTGGATGAAACACACGCGACACGGGGAGAAAAGGCGCACGCACACACAAAGCAGAGGTGGGATTCCAAACCTCGGAACCTCGAACGTGGAGCTGTGAATTGACATGAGCCACCCCGCTGCTTGAAGAAACACAAAACAGGGGAATATCTCCAGGATGAAAGACATCTCCTCAGCACAGTTCAAGATCCTTGTGCAATTTTTAGATATGGAGCTGCACCCAGTTGAGACTCAAGCAAACACTAGCTGTGACATATGTATACATGCTAATTAAGCTTAGGTGTCACCATGACCGAGTTGGCCAGGTTCACAGATTAACCATCTTTTACAGTTTGAAATTCTATCAGAAACGTATCAGTCTGAAGCATCAGACAGCATCACTGTCACACAATAGGCTAGAAAACAAGTGTCCTTCAAACAATGTGCTTGAACAATTGGCCAGCTAATGTATTTGGTGTGTGTTGTTTATATGGCATGCCAGTTGCTAACTTAAAGCAGTCATTATGTTAAAGCGGAGAGTCCTCCCTCTCAAGGACAAACACACCCTCCAGGTTAGTTAATTAAAAAACAAAAAGATGACTTAACTACTGACAACGCGACAGGAGATGGCAAGTAAGACTAGGGGTTTAGTTTCGATAAAAATCCAGACGTTGGCTGAAATGACACCTTAGATGTTTCAGGCCGCTGTAACAGTCGATGTATGCTTTGAATGCTTCAGAAGATGGAGCTTCATACTGGTTTGTACCTGATCACTGCATGACGCCGGTCAATGGCGTCCCCCAGAGAGCGGTTCTCAACGGTAAACCCATTTCCAACATAAAGGTTCTGCATTTCGAGCTGCTGGGAAAACCCGAAAGTGACTGAGTGAAAACAGTCACTTACAAAGCCATTCCCATCTTTTAGAGTAATGTGACTTTATTTGAAGATACACAGATAGAAACAGTTTCTTAAATGTTTCATTAATTATTTACGGTTCAGTCAGAAGGTTAACTCTTCGTTTAAGTGAACACAGGCTGTGTGTACTCAAATTCAGTGACCAGTGTCTGCTGTCAATCCTTCCACCGCCACACATTTCTCCAATACAGTCCTCAAGCGTCTTTTGTCATTTTTTCCCACCACATTTCCCCTGAATACCCCCCCCCCCTTTGTACAGGTGAGTCTCTTCGGTCTCACGTGACAACTGGAAACATTTCCCCACACACACACACACACACACACACCTTTCCACGACTTCGGGAAAAACCTTTACGTCAATGAAGCTTTTGTAACGGATTTGCTTGGACTGTTTATAAAGTTTATTGAAACCATCCAGTAGACGTTCCGTAAGAGAAACACTAGGGACTCATCTACAGATGAGTCTACACTTAATCTACACTTAATTTCGTTGTACTCGTTACAATGACAATAAAGATATTCTGAGATGCACAACCAATCCTCAACACGTGGATGGCCGTACCTTTTAAGTTAAGCTTGGACAACTTAGACTAATTCCATTGAATTTTGTGTGTGTTTAAGGATCAAAAAACACTGAGACGAATCCCATCTCAGATTGTGGTGGAAAAACAGGAATTAATAAGAAAACAAACCAGGCTTAGTATCACTCCCGCTGATCTCGTTTCACCTCATTCCTGTCTGGCATGGAGCCAGTTACCTCCTTGTGAAAGTAAAAGATCTACAATGTTCGGTGTCTGAGGGAGGTAGGACACCCGCCCAAATCAGTCAATAAATATCCAGAGCCAATAAGCCTGCTTGATACATAGCTTTCAAGCTTGAGAGCACGGTAATAAAGTTCAGTTTAATTTCAGAAAAACCAGATGCCTTAGCGGCTGCTTGAATGCTTCACCCACCATCATAACACTGATATAGATTCCTACCTGGTTCTGCTCTTGTTTCTTTGTTCTGCTGAATGCTCTGTAGGTCAACATCGTGTTTATCATTCTGTCGCCATATAAAAAAAAAATAAGTTTTAGTATGCAGTTTGATTGCTTTGGCCTTAGAGTCGTGGTATTGAGTGATTGTTAACCATAGTATGTGACTGAAAAGGGCCCCCAAGTGATTTCAGTGCTTTAAATAAAAAGCTGAAGAGAAAACAGAATGAAGGAACTTTCACATGAAGGTCTACACAGACCAGAACAGCTTTAAAAACTCACATATTCAAGAAACATGGTGACAGAGACCTTAGACTAACAACCTCCACAATCAACAGCACATCCGACTCTCCCAATCACCTCACCAGGAATCATCCCAGGTGGTCATATTTATCTCTGCATGAGCTTCCTAATTAAGACCAGCTGGGTGTCACTGCCTGAGTTTTCTGACGTGTTATCACTGTGGCAACATAATAGAACTGAAACACAGGCTACATAATGTTGACCCATGCCAAAGACAGTCATATGTGGAAAAAAATGTCTTTTGTTCATCAAAAAAAAATGTAACATTGACAAATTGTCTTTTGTCTTACCTTTCTAAGCTTTCAGGAATGTCAGTACTGGGCATTACAGACAAAGAGATCCTCTGGAGAGTGAAGAGAATGCATTTCAGGATTAGATATTCTTAAAGAGTCATATTAAGTATAAATGTGACACTAACAATCTTTAATGTTTAAATAACAGCACAGTGTTAATAGGAAAACAAGTAGTGATAGTGACTCAGTACCTTGATACTGAAGGTTCCAGAAAGTGGTGTAGTATGTTGAAAGTTAAAGCTTGAAAAGTTCGGAAGACTGGTGAATTTCAGACACTCTTTTCTTGCAGATGCACAAAGAATTCCTCTAGCTAGACTCTGTCCTAAAACTAAATAAGTACATTTGCCAATGAAGTAAAACAAAGGCAATTCTCACCACCCTCTACCAGTTCAATGGGGAGGTCTGTGCTGCCAGAAGCAGTGACTGCAGCATTGGATTGTAACCTTCTGACCAATGAAGGAGGGAAAAGTAAAGTATCGCTGTCCGTAATGCCATAAGGCAGGGGCAAATTTGAGGGATAATGTTTCCAGAAGTCCTTCAGTCTCAGGAAGAGGCGAGTCTTTCTACTCACGCTGGGATTTGTATGCAGTGTCGTATGCTGTGCATGAACACACACGCACACTCTAAAAAACAAAGACAAAACACATAGAATCACGATGGACACAGTTTTAAAGACATTGACCGAAATATACATAAACACAGAAAAGTACAGGAAATATTCCTGTTGAAAAGTTTTCTACATTTTCCAGGCCTTCGTTTTAAGAAAGTGTAGACGTTGTGGAATGATGGCGTTTTTTGATGTTTGAGATGCCCAGCAGGTAAAGGTGAGGTCCCTCTATATGGTTTCACATGTGGGCATCTTGAGGGTCACATCTTATCAGACCTGTTCCCCAAGGTTTCAGAGGACCAACAGCCTCTGTTCCTCTGTTCACATTTACTTTGACCTCAGGCTGTCCCACGTCCACGAGCTGTCACACAGGCTTCTGCTGGCCTCTGGAGATATGCTGGGACCCTCGGAACTAAAACTGGAGAGGAACTCGCAGTCACCAAGAAGGGCAAAGTTCAGAAAACGAGAGAAGCTGGAAGAAGCTCAGAACAAATAATCCTGAATAACCCGCAGGATCTACAGCATTTGATGCCTAAAGAAATGTACAGGTTTTTCTCAATATCAGTGTATTCATTTGCCAGATCACTTATACATTGGAGTTCTGTTGTACACCTCAACAAATGAACATAAAGTAACTTGAGAATAGTAAATAGACACACTGAAATCTATTGTACTATGGGCATTGGTAAACTGGACAATTCACAAGAGAACCCATCCACATCAAATACAGGATCATGAGCAGAAGAGACGTTACTTAACCTAATTCAATGCTCTGTAAACAAATAAAAAATGTTCATCAGAACCACAAAAAACCAAATAGTGATAAAGATGGGAGACAGACATGCTTTGAGGGGTTACAGGCCATGAATAAATCATTAATGATGACAGAGATGATCTAATCTGGAAATGTTACCAGTGCATCCACTAAGTAAAGAGTAGTACAAATGGTTTGCTCTAATAGGACAGTTTTAAGTATTAAGCTTAAAAACAATAACAACTGATGTCCAAGGCACCGATTTAGTGGGTGCTCCAGGGCTTGGTTAGTGTGGAATGCCGCCACCCCCCACCCACCCACTCACGGGATTCTGTCGTCACGGGTACTGGTCCCTGAGTACCAGCATTTTGGGTACCCACCGACAAACACACCTGGGCAGCTTTTTCTGAGCTTTTTGAATATCATTATCTGAATGGAAAAGATCTAACCAAATAAGTACTTCAAAGTTAACCATAATGATGAGAATGGAAAATACTTGGAGACAAGTTTATAGCACAACAAAGTAATAATTCATTAACAAAGCTTAAAGGGATCTGGTATCAACTGCCTAGTACTTAAAACGGAGACTCCTGTTAATTTGTGTCAGCACTGCACATTTATTAAATACTCAAAAGACAATCATGAATACTTGTGTTGTAACGTGTTTAAGTCAAAATAAGTTGTGCCTGCACTCTGGTGTATAGACAACAGACACAACTAGACATTCAAATATAGAAACCCTACAGTCACTGAGAGTTGTCCAAATATAGAAACCCTACAGTCACTGAGAGTTGTCCAAATATAGAAACCCTACAGTCACTGAGAGTTGTCCAAGTCTCAAATCCTCCTTGTGTTAAAACAAACTCCAGATAAAAAAAAATATTTGTTTTTACAGCCAATTTGGTGGTAGGCTAGGGGTCAACGGGCCGATGCCTTACCTTAGCTGTACGACGTAGGAGTACTGGCAGCAGGCAAAGGACGTTCCCAGAAGAATGAGTCTGATCAGCAAGGCTGCCAAGCAGAGGGCTGTTAATGGCACGATCCAGTCCAACGTACACGTCAACCGTGCCACCGTCTTCTTAATCCATCCATCAGCCCTGCACTGTTCACCAGTTTGCCTTCTGCATTTTGTTCTTTCATTGTCCTTGCTCAAGTGGTACGTCATTGTACATTTCTTCTTGTTACATAAAGCCTATGAAAATATATTCAATATACTGAAGTCCAGAAAAATGCTGCCCACTTCTGTCAGGCATGGAGATAAATTAATCATCTTTATAGTGTCCAGTATGAGGTCGAAGCACCCATTGTTCGGTTAAACTTGCCCATTACTGTACTCCCGCTTTCCTGAAGAAGCACGTTTCACGGCAGGCATGCAGGGAACTTCACGTTGTAAACTACCTGCGTTGCAGAACTCAAAAAGAACAGAACACAATTCTGTCTAACCGCTTATTCTCCGTTAATGTGTTGGTAGATTTGCATGGGGATTTCTGTTAATGCTTGAATTCCATCTATAGTGAATATATTTATTTTACACATCAATTATCGTGAATCTACGTCAAATGGCGCAGCGCTTATTCATTTGGTTGTTATAATGGCCACATTTCACCAATCGATATTGACGTGAAAAGTTGTCCCCCCAGGGGAAGAGAGTTCTTGCCCCCCTTATTAGATATGGCACAACCAACAGGCATTAGATTTCACAAGACAAAATAATGATGCTGAAATCCTTACAACACACAAGATCAGCATCATGAGAACTACGAATACACCTCTTGGCAACCCAACACAGGTGCCTGTTACTTTAGTGTTTTTTTTTTTTGGTCAGCTGATGGGTACCTCCTGACACAGGTCATTATGTCAATAAAGGACTTTCAGCCAATAAGTGGGTCCTGCTAGTTTCTTAAACCAGCATTAAGGTTATATTTACTCATTATGTCTTATCCTATGTATTGCACAGATGATATCGCACTACACACAAGTTTTTGTTAAAATGATAAATGCAGAAGGTGCTTGTATTTAGCCTTCTTGTTCCATGATTATATGTAGATTATTTCAAAATATGTTTCTGTCTCAGTCTGTGTCCCACACAGCTTAATGAAACACGAGCAACCTTTTGGTGCTCACCCCAGACCATTTGCCCGTCGCCACTACCCTCCCCCCCCCAAAAAAGAGGGGCTCTATTAAGGTTTTTTTTAATTTCCTAAGCGGAATCATACAAAAACCTTTTTTAAATGCCTTTTAATGTAACGCATTATCAGGAGATGCTTTAAACAAGTGAATAATTTTTGTTGTAGTCTTGACATTATATTTAGAGAGCGATTGCATCACTAGCCTGCCATTCGTGGGAATTTTATTTTTCTCTGCAGCTGATTGGTTAGTCTAAATAGCTAGATTTCCTCATTGGATGGCGCTCATTCTAGAGCTACCTCGTCCGCCCCCATGTAGAGAACTGGGAAGAAAAAAAAAATTTAATGCCTACCATATAATTACTAAATACAATTGTCATCAGTAAACCTAATAAGACTTCTGGCTATATATTCTTCTCTTTCTGCTATATTAATTTTATTTAAATGCTATTTACTTTTTAATTTTAATCGTTCATGTGTTTTAATACCCCTCTGGCAGTACATTGTCTAAACCTATCATACATTTGAAAATCATTGTCTCTTTGTTGCAATGTGCCTGCAATCGGTTAAATGCAAATTTAAATGCCATTTAGCTTTTACAAATTTATTTACTGTTTATTTTCACGTGAGGATTTTATGAACATGTTTTCTGGTTTAATTTTTGAAGACTAATTTTCTTACAGAGATGGTTTGTGGTTGAATACACAGGTCGTTACTGAGATTTTATGGTTTGTGTGTAACACTTCTCAGATGCCTACACTCATTCCACAGTGCTGGTTTGCAGGTTAGGTGTTGTTACCGTGAATTTTAACAAGCAGCATTGTCACTCTAGCATACAGTACGTACAGATATTTCCTAGTTAAATCTAAATAAATAAATGCATAAATCCAATACAATAGCTTTGGAAAAATGGAAACTAACTCCCTCCTTCAATATAAAGAAGTCAATCAGCTACTCTAGATAAAAACTCAGTTTTTCATTTTATCCAGCAGTCCATAGTCGAGACATAGGCTATCCTTCTGCTTTTAGGAGAATAAAAATGTCTGTGAGTTACTGTTTTGCACGTGTTCCAAATGTGTATTCAGTAATGAATATAGTTCATTGTTGACAGAAATGCATTCTGACTAGAAAAACATCGCCTTCCAACTTTTTTTGGCAATAATTGTATAATTAGACTTTAAAATATATTCAACAGGGTTCTAAACACGGACTGAATTCAGGCATGCCTTCTACAAAACTGCTGCTACAGCGTCATTTAATATTACGTAAAAGAAACAAATCGGCATCTGTAAATTATCCTGCGATGAATAACCTTCAGCCGTATCACTTCGTCAAACTCAGCAAACAAAAGCAAGCAGAAAAAAGATCAACGGAGGGTTCAATCCAGTCATGAAGATGCATGAGTGTGCACAGCAACAACGAGCTTACTTTTACTGGTCATCGAGGACATTTTCACAGATCAATATCTTCTGTATGCCCGAGCTTCTAATCTCAGGTTTGATTGCAATGTTTCCCTTAGCACGTGAGACAGCGGGAGCTGAGAGGAATGGAACCTTCGATTTCTGTCTTTACTGCACCCCTGTCTTGGACCGCACTGGCGTGGTCACTCCAGCGTGGACGCCGGTGTAGAGTTCTAAGTATTTATGACTGACATTTATATTACTAACATTTGTCCACACAAGTACTGGAATCATTAATTCAACTCAATTGATTTCACAGCACAGTGGCCTCAGTCATGTATAACAAATAAATTACACACAGCTTTAAAGAATATCTCTAGTCTGTAAGATCAAACATAACGCAAATACTCCATAGTGATGGAAACTTTAATTTTTCATTACCATCCCCTTCATATCCATTTAGGTTTCCCCACATGATATTTTAAAAAGCTTTTCCCAAAAATCGGTGTTGAAAAATGCCATCTTATAATCGGGGTCGTCTTGTATGTGGACCGATATGACATATGACCTACTGGTCTGGTAGCGCTACAGAGAGAAAAATATGGGACCAAATACTATTCCCTGAGGTACCTTAAATTTGACAGGTGATATTGAAGAAGCATTGCCATTGTTAGATATCTGAATATCATTAAACTGATTACTTAAATAAGATGTAAATCATTTAAGCAGTGCTCCACACAAGCCAACTTCTGTTTCATGCCCATACAGCAAAGCAGAACGGGCAGCCGTGTCAAAAGCATGAGTAATATCACGGAACAAGAGCACCACCACACTGCCAGTATCAGATCCTGCTCATATGCCATGAGCACAACCTGTCATTAAGTTAAATTAGGCAATGGAGGTAACCAGCCAAAGTAAACAAGCGTGTGTTTATCTTCCCAGCACTACAATGTGGGAAGTGCTCTTAAGATATTGACTATTTAATAACGAGATTCTTAAATGCCATATTCAGCCTTTCAATCCTGAAAACATTCCTCCATTTTCTATCCGTTTATCGTAGCTAGCGTGACAGTGGGAGGTGGGGTGGGACAAATAGGTCTTTGTTCTCACACACACGTGTGCTGCTGGTTATGACAGCACTGCTTTCATGATGGGAGCCTCTGTAACAGGCACTTTCCAGGGCGTATCAGGTCATCTGCAATCTTTACTCCTGTTGTAAGCCTAGTGTCGCACTATGTTAACATTTTACCATTGGCCGGTTCTCTACGAAGGAGCAGACATTTTATTTTCAATGGTTAAGCATAACTAACCAAACATGACAGCATACTGTGCAGGGTTTCTGAAAGTCGTTTAATGTTCTTTGGTAAACGTTACAATACAGTTCAGCCATTTAAAGTGCCAAAGGAGATGACTGTTATGTCTACTGCTTTTTGGAGACAAAGTGAACTTTCTCATCTCTGCCAAGTAAGACATTGGGTTTGCACAGCAGATCAAAATAGTGTCAGTGGGAATTTGGACAGTAAGCTGAGAATTGTAGACTAGTGAAAATTTAGGAATCCATAATCAAAATAAGGGAACAGAAAGCGACAGTCTTAACGTTGATGTATCGATGAATGGATGAGTAGGTAGATGGACGAATACAGAAAGAGTACACAAAAGTAAATCTAAAATGAATAGAAGCATTTTAGCAGGAAATTTAGATGTCCTATATAATCTACATAGATGGAAGACAGAATATCAGCTGAATGTCACACACAGCATGTAAAAACTGTAAAACTGCTTTTCTCTTTCCCTCTTTTTATGTATGATTTTTCAATTGATTTCAGTTGCCTCCATCCATCCAGATCTTGGTTGTGGGAGGGCCTCAGTCATGGTGCTGCCTTACTTGATGCCCTGGGAGAAGCCCCTTGAGCTGCCCTCCTCAAGAAAAAACCATAAGTGGCAAGAAATTAGTGTAACTCAGGGGGTGGGGGGCCAAGAATTTGTGGGACCGGGAGGCACATCCCATGCCATCCCCTAACTGACGGCAGCCTGGCCAGTTCACCATATACTGTTTCTCTTTGGCAGCCCTGCAGCTGATGGCACTCATAGCGACCACCAAGGGTGCATATGCCAAAAACTGGTCTTGGAGGTGATGCCAGTCCATCACAGGGCACAAGGCTGGGGTACACCCTGGATGGGACGCCAGTCCATCACAGGGCACAAGGCTGGGGTACACCCTGGACGGGATGCCAGTCCATCACAGGGCACAAGGCTGGGGTACTCCCTGGATGGGATGCCAGTCCATCACAGGGCACAAGGCTGGGGTACACCCTGGACAGTATGTCAGTCCATCACAGGGCACAAGGTTGGGGTAAACCCTGGAGAGGATACCAGTCCACACAAAAACATACACTAGGAACAATTTATAGATGCCAGTTAGCCTAAGTGCATGTTTTTTATACTGTGTAAGAAACTGAAGTACCTGGATCCTCACACACAGACCAAAGGCAAGACTCAAACACCCCTGGCCCCCCACAATGACATAGTAGATAAATAATTAACAAATATTGTTGTTGTTTAGTCACACAGTCGTGTCCGACTCTTCGCGACTCCATGGACCACAGCACGCCAGGCTGCCCTGTCC